>APFE030547204.1:142732-211100 GCA_000404065.3 Pinus taeda
TGTATTCCATTGTGTAGGCCTGCCGACAATGGAAGCATTACATTTTAGGGAAGGAAACGGTCATCCACACAGACCACCAACCCCTGCAGTTCATACAGACCCAAGGGAAATTGCAGAATGATCACCATCAGAAGTGGTCTACATCCCTGCAATAGTTGCATTTGAATATCAAGTATAAGAAGGGCAACACCAATAATGTTGCAGATTACCTCAGTCGACCACCGATCACGACGTGAACCACCATGCTCAACTCTTGTGGGCATGATACTTCTGATTGGCCACTTCTCTGCAAAAGCGACCCAGAATTCGGCCACACATACTAGACACTCTTGGAGGGTCGGCATGCTCCAGATTTTCACCTCCAGGACGCCCTGTTATGCCACCTGAGTCACCTTTGTCTTCCTTCAAGTGAGCGCGCCAAGATGATTTGGGAAGCACACTATAGTCGGGTTGCTGGGCATTTTAGGGTCGAGAAAATGGTGACAGTACTGCAAAAGTATTTCTATTGGCCGAATTTTCGACAGGATGTCGGGAAGTACATTAGATCATGTACTGCCTGCGCCATTGCCAAACCGACCATCAAGAAGCAAGGCCTCTATACCCTGCTGCCTACCCCTAGTCAACCTTGGGAATCCATCTCCATGGATTACATGTCAGGCCTTTCTTCCACTAAGCATGGAAATGACTGTGTTTTTGTGGTTGTCAACAGGTTCTCGAAGATGGCCATTGTGGCGGCCTGCAAGAAGAATATCACAGTAAAAGCCACTGCTAAACTCTTCTTTGAACGAGTGTGGGTGCACTTTGGGATTCCACAGTCCATCATCTCAGATCGGGACAGTCGGTTCCTGAGTACATTTTGGTCCAGTCTTTGGTCAATGCTGGACACCAAACTCACTAAGTCCATAGCCTCCCATCCTCAAACTGATGGCCAGGCAGAGGTTGTCAATAGGATGATTGTACACATTCTGCACATGTACAACTCAAATCATCCACGCACATTGGACGAGAGCCTCCCCTATGTTCAACATAGCTACAACAGAGCTCTCCACAGCTCGACTAACCATAGCCCTTTTCAGGTGGGCTTGGGATTCTAGCCACTATGCCCCATTGATGTGGCATCATAGTCAAGCAATGACCCGAAGGTTGATTAAACCCGACGGATCCAATTTGTTGCACCAAAGGTTATTGCTTGGACGGAACAAAGCGGGTGGAGCCCACTCGACCGATGCCTAACTAGTAGTATAAGTGAGAGCGCCCAAGTCTATGCACTGGGCTCTAAACGCTAGAACACGTTGACAATTAATTTTAAAGGGCTTTTCACTATTTTTGTTTGTTGAGATTTTACTCCCAAATCATACACATGTAATGTGTGTTTTTTATATGGGATTTCAATCACAAATCATACATGCGTAGTGTATGAGTGCTTGGCTCCGAGGATTTTGTTGTGAAGAATTTTTGACTTCGGGGGCTATAGAATATAACTTGAACTAGGTGGTTTTAGGTTAAGCGCCCATTGTTTAAGGGAACTAATCACTAAGGGGTCAAATTTAGCAAGTCTAAAGGAAAATATGCATCAGGAGGTATCAAAGCATACCATGTGTTTGTTCCAGAACAAATGAGCCGCCTAGATTTAACAAAGGAATTGACAGAGGTGTTAGAAGAGGTGGAAGAGGAGAAAGAGGGCAAAGATTTGTTGCTAACAGAGAAGTGTTGAGAGTGATGCGATAGTTCGAAGCAGGAATTGAAGCGATGGAGACTGGTTGACACAGAAATCTTGATGCTAGAGATGGGAGTGCTGAGGAGGAAGAAGAAACCACAAAAGAAGAAGTAGAATAACCAATAGAGGTGATCCATGAGGATTCCGTTGATTCAATTGCACAAGTGTTCATTGTCGTCATCAATTCAATACAACTTCAACAATGTGGTTAGGGATCAGGTTGTTCAGGTAATGGTTCTAGTGTTCATGGCGTTTAGTTGATATGGGTTTGTACTTGGTTGTTGACTTGTGTCCATTGATAGTTTCGCCAGGATTGGTCGACGACATGTGTCGTGTCGTTGCCTTGCAGGTTGATCTTCATTATGGGTTGTCATCCACTTTGCATGGTTTGATATGGTTTGTCGACATAGGTTATCGTCCTTTGATATTGGTACAAATGTCACTTTGTGACGAAGAAAAGGTACATAGGTTATTTTGTGGAACCTAAACCTAATACAAACCTAATGCTAAAAACCTAAACCCTAAGTGCATTAACCTAACACCTAAGCCCTCAATCATGTATCAAATCCTAATTATATACCTAATGAGCCATGGCCTAAGTCTAAACCCCTAAACCTAGGCTCATATAATTCTCAGACTATATTCATATGTTAACACATTTTAAAACAAATATAAAACCAAAACCACAGGCCCTAACCGCCAAATTAACCATCGAGACAACTATCCATGTCGGAGGACATGTGAACACTGCATTGTAAAACCGTTAGAGGTGTGTGCTAACAGTTTTGGAGTCTGACCGCGTCGGAACCGTAGTCACCATGTGCTCAGTGTGTAAGCCTTGGAGTTAACTGCGTCGCGAATGTTAGTTCCCTGACCGCTAACCGTAACTGCAGCGGGAACTACACCATGTGAAAAATTGCGAGGGTTCACCATCAGCGTTAGTGCCAGGCAGTGAGAATCATTAGCAACATCGTCGTTGGATCGCTGTCACATGCAAACCACCGCCGCACCACTAGTCAGAACCACCAGAGGGTAACTACGAAGTTGGCAGCCAATGGTTAGACCGCAGTTATCACATGTCAACAGTTAAGCCATCGCGCACAGTTAAAGAACAACTAACAATTTCAGATATATTATAAGGTCTCTTTATGGGTTTTGATGGTTCAGTTTGATTTAAAACTAATTTGATGACCATGCACCTAGCCTATGTGTCTCTATACTACAAGACCGATTCCTAAACATACAAATCAAGCCATTTATGCCTATCTGAGTCTGAGGGGCCTTGAATGCACCTGGTGAATGTTAAATAGGCAATTTTCTTCATTGAAAGGGAGATTGGAGTGGTTTTTGACTTTTGTTTGCAGATTCTGGAGGTCATAGGTAGTTTTGTTTTTAGTGTTACGGGAGCATCCAGAGTCAGAATTGGGAACCGTGAAAGGTGTTGGAAAGTTGGTTCAGAGGACTATCTATTGTCAGTGATCAGAAGTGCCTACATGCACATTCAGACTGATCAAATCTCTCTGTAATCAAATCCTTCTGTTCATTCCTAATAAAAACTGTCGCCCATCTTGAAAGCAGACCCAGAGACGTAGTCCATCAGGGACGAACTCCGTCATCAATCTTGCTATCTGGTATTGTTGTGTTTTTACTGTTTTCACTTCTCGTTTTTTATGTTTAATTAGCTGTCGTAAAGTCTTCTTCTTGAGCAGTTTTCCTCGATTTCCGCACTTTTAGTTAACATACAAATCATAAATGGCTAATCAATTCTACATCAGTTTTAATAAATGATCATTTTAGATCACATAATTTGGTATCAGAGCAAGTTGCGTTTGTATAATTTTCCATTGAATGTTAATCAGGTCAAAGTCGTAACGAGGAGAAGGAATCATTGAGCAGATCAATCCAGAGATTGGAAAGCGACGAGTCGTTCAGAAATCGACCATGTCAGGACCTGTTGTAGGTGAAAACATTGAAACTAAGATGAGTGAAGAACAGTTTCAGCAAGAATTCTTGACTATGCAGCAGATGTTGGGATAATTGTACGAAGACAAGAAGGTGAGAGATGCGGTTTCTTCTTCAAAGCCATTGAAGAAGGAAAAAGGTAAAGGGAAGACTGATAAACCACTTTCACCTCCATCACCTCCATCATCCTCTTCTTCTTCTTCTTTCAGTGCAGAATCTGAAATGGAAAAGAAACCTAAGAAAACATCTCTTTTGAGACTTGATGTGAAATTTGAGTTACCTGTTTATGATGGCGAAATGAATCCTGAAAAGCTAGATGACTACATTGCGCAGTTAGAAGTGTATTGTCGCATTCAAAACATTTCTAGCAATAAAACTAAAATTCAATTAGCTACACTTAGAATGGGGGGAACAACTTTCATCTAGTGGGAAAGTAAAACTCTGCTAGATGTAAAGTGTAAAGGAGAATTCATCTCTTCATGGTCTAAGTTTTTAAAAGCTCTTAGGAAACAATTCTATCCTTTAGGATACATGCAGGACGCTGTTATTGATTGGAAGCATCTGAGGCAAGGTAAAGGGCAGAGTGTTCAGAAGTTTACTCAGGAGTTCAGAAAAAAAGCATCGGTGTTTGGTATTTCATTGGATACACGTGAAACTTTGTTAAAATATATCAACAGTTTACATTCATATTTGCACATACATTATTGATGTTTAATCTTGATGATTTTGATGAGGTGTGTGTTCAAGCCATACATATTGAATCAGGTGGCAGAACATTCAAGTTTTCATTGCAGTCATCCAAAGGGTTTGAAACCAAAGATTCCAGTGGCAATAAGGGGAAGAACATTTCGAAGAGAAAGAAATCAATGATCGTTCAGAAGGAAAGACCTACTTGTTCTCATTGCCAGAGAATCGGTCATGATGAATCTAAGTGTTGGAAACTTCATCCAAAACTTAAGCCGAAAAAGTTCCTTAAGGAGAAGGATGAAAAGAAGGCCATTGTAGCAATCCAGCAGGATCTAGGTTCAGATTCAGGTGATGAAAGGAGGATAACTGCCATGGTTACGATAAGTAAAACTTCTAACACTGGTTCAAGTTCGAACACTATTGCATCTTCATCAAACATAAATCCTTCACAAGAGGATAAAAGAGTTGAAGTGTTTAACATAAGGATAACTTCTAAGCATACAAAGATAGATACAATGTTTGACAATGGATCACAAGCGAATTTAATCTCTGAATATTTAGTTAAAATTTTGGGTTTGGAAACACGGAATCATCCAAGACCTTACCCATTAGGATGGCTAAATAAATCAACTCAAAGAAAAGTCACCAAACAATGTCGATTAAAATTTGCCATAACAAATAATTACGTTGATGAAGTGGAATTAGATGTGGTTCTAGTAGACATATGTGGAGTTAGGAAGTCCTTATCTTTATGATCACGATGCAGTATTTTACAAGAGAGAACATAAATATCACCTTAATAAAGATGGGGTTGAATTTATTGTCAGGGCACATCAAAGTAAAAATCACTTGAATTCAGTTGTTGTTAATCAGATGAAGCGATTAATAAGTTCAAACAAGAGTTTTGTAATCATGTGTGTAAAGGATCAACATAACAATCAACATGATTCTTGTTTAAATTATGCAACTCAACTTAAAGATAGTTTGATTAAAGAGATAGAAACTTGTTAAGTTCTATGTAAAACCAAACATCTTATTAAAAAGCAAGGTTTACAACATGAATTACAGTTTGTGCCTAAAGCTCCTCTTCCTAATGTCAGAATGAATCAATTCAGTTTAAGTTTATAACTTAACAGTTACAGGGATACATATCAGTATTGGGGAAAATCAGTGTTCAATTTCTCTTGTATTGTGTCGCCATGTCATGTCTTGAACAATTTGGAAGCCTCTTTTCAAGTGGAGAGTAAACCTATTTGTTTTCATATCCAAGCCTTTTCTAAAGCAGTGTCAAAGTGTCTAATGGGAACTTATGCATTAGATGAAAGTGCTAATCAATGGAAACATCATTTAATGAATGAAGAAAAAGTGATTCAAACAAATCAACAGCTAAATCAATACTTTCAAAGACAAACTAAGTTGCAACAAATTTCACCTTACAGTTGCATAGGTTCATTGCAACAAGTTCACTTAGTAATTAGGAATCAGGAAAATATGTTAAAATAAGTAGTTGGTTTGATAACCAAAGTATCTTTGATTGTCTCTGTTATTCCCCAAAATAGATTGTTTATACATATTGATGGTATTAAAAACATCCAGTAGAGACTGTTTTCAAATATTGTTAATCAATCACCATGTTGATAACAGGGTGTTTGCCCATCGTTGCAAGTTGTTCATACTGCAGATGGATGGAACAGGTCACCAACTGAAAAAGTGCCATGGTCAGCATCATCAGGGTCATCACTTGTAGGTGATTAATCGAATGTATTAGTGCATCGTCAGGTTAAGGTGGAAAGAGAGGGAGTTCTACCCTCATCAAATATTTGTTTAGACAAAATTTTATGGTACGAAAGATTTCAAGTGGAGAGGAATGATCCAGGAGGATTCCGTTGATTCAGTTGCACAAGTGTTCAGTGTCGTTGTCAATTCAGTACAACTTCGACAATGTGGTTAGGGATCAGGTTGTTCAGGTAATGGTTCTGGTTTTCATGGCATTCAGTTGATATGGGTTTGTACTTGGATGTCGACTTGTGTCCATCGATAGTTCTGCCAAGATTGGTCGACGACATGTGTCGTGTCGTTGCCTCATAGGTTGATCATCATTATGGGTTGTCATCCACTTTGTAGGGTTTGATATGATTTGTCGACATAGGTTATCGTCTTGTGATATTGTTACAAATGTCACTTTGTAACGAAGAAAAGGTACATAGGTTATTTTGTGAAACCTGAACCTAATACAAACCTAATGCTAAAAACCTAAACCCTAAGTGCAATAACCTAACACCTAAGCCCTAAACCATGTATCAAAGCCTAATTCTATACCTAATGAACCATTGCCTAAGTCTAAACCCCTAAACCTATGCTCATATAACTCTCGGACTATATTCATATGTTAACACATTGTAAAACAAATATAAGACCAAAACCATAGGCCCTAACCGCCAGATTAACTGTCGGGATAGCTAACCATGTCGGAGGACATGTGAACACTGCATTATAAAACCGTCAAAGGTAAGTGCTAACAATTTCAGATTCTGACCATGTTGGAACCATAGTCACCATGTGATCAGTGTGTAAACCTTGGAGTTAACCGCGTCACAGATGTCAATTCCTTGACCGCTAACCATAACCGCGGTGAGAACTATGCCATGTGAACAACTGTAGGGATTCACCGTTAGGGTTAGCGCCGGGTAGTCAGAACTGTTAGCAGCACCGTTGTTGGATAGCTGTCACATGCAAACCACCACCGCTGCACCGCTAGCTGGAACCGCCAGAGGGTAACTACGAAGTTGGTAGCCCGCGGTTAGACCGCACTTATCACATGCCAATGGTTAAGCCATCACGCGCGGTTAGAGAACAACTAAGGATTTTTGATATATTATAAGGTCTATTTATGGTTTTTATTGTTCAATTTGATTTAAAGCTAATTCGATGACCATGCACCTAGCCTATGTGTCCCTGTGCTACAAGATTGATAACTAAACATCCAAATCAAGCCATTCATGCCTATCTGAGTCTGGGGGGCCTCGAATGCACCTGGCAAATGTTAAATAGGTAGTTTTCTTCATTGAAAGGGAGATTGGAGTGGTTTTTGAATTTTGTTTGCAAATTCTAGAGGTCATAAGCAGTTTTGTTTTCGATGTTACGGGAGCATCCAGAGTCGGAATTGGAATCCGTAAGAGGCGTTGGAAAGCTAGTTCAGAGGGCTATCTGATGAAAGTGATCAAAAGTGTCTGTGTGCACATTTAGACTGATCAAATCTATGTGTAATCAAATCCTTCATTTCATTCCTAATAAAAACGGTTGCCCATCTTGAAAGCAGACCTAAAGACGCAGTCCATTAAGGACGAACTCCGTCATCAATCTTGTTGTCTGGTATCACTGTGTTTTTACTATTTTCACTTCCATTATGCATCGTTTTATGTTTAATCGGCTGTCATAAAGTCTTCTTCTCAAGCAGTTTTCCTCGATTTCCACACGTTCAGTTAACATTCAAATCATAAATGCCTAATCAATTCTACATCAATTTTAATAAACGATCATTTCAGATCAAGAGCCCAAGATTTTGAAGCCAGTTTTGGTATTGGTCATGAAATGAAAACCAGATTTATCCTCCTACATAGGAATTATGAATCCAGAGGAATTGATTGACTAGATCACGGAGATGGAAAAATTCTTTGATTATGAGGAAATGGATGAAGAAAAGAAGGTTAAGTTTGCAATGACCCGATTGAAGGGACATGTAGCTCTCTAGTGGGATGGTGTACAGAAAAAGAGGAGAAGAAAGAAAAAGTAGGAGATTAAAAGCCGGGACAGGATGGTAGCAAAGCTTAGAGGGAAGTTTTTTCCAAAATATTATTAGCTAACCTTGTTCAGAAATATGTAGAACCTCAACAAAGAAGCTTGAAAATCAGAGAATACAAAGAGGAGTTCTACAAAATAAACATCAGAGCTAGATATGTGGAAGAATCCACAGAGAAGACTACAAGGTATATCAACGGGCTCAAATTGGATATTCAAGATGAAATAAGTGTATTGTCTCCAAGGACAGTAGAAGAGGCTTACCAGATGGCACTGAAAGCATAGGAGAATCTTGCAAGAAAACAAGTTGGCAGAGGTAAAGGCGTTGCTAGAGGCAGAGGACAACGACAAAGTAAAGAGAAATCTACTGCATCTAAGGATGGGCCTAGTATTTCCTACCCACATTGACAACAAGAAGGTGATTCTAGAGGCCAAATATTCTTTTCCAGAGGACGAGGAAGATGCAGGAGAGAGTTTTGATGTTACAGGTGTGGCAAATTCAGGCATATGGCATATGAATTTCCAAAGAATGGAGGTTTGGCCAAAGGAATGTTGTTACAGTTCCAATAAAAGAAGCAGAGGCAAAGGTGCAAGAAGCAAAAAGTGTGCAAGAGAAGGGAGAGGCTCTAATGATGAAGAAGGTGTTGATCAAATAAGAGAAGGAAGTTGTGGAGCCAACTCAGAGGAAAGCTTTGTTCAGGATTGTTTGCAAAATCCAAGGTAACTATTGCAAGGTTGTGATTGATAGTGGGAGCACATATAATCTAGTATCTACAGAAGTTGTAGAGAAGTTGAAATTGAGGAAGCAGAAGCACCCAACACCCTACAAAATGTCTTGGCTACAGAAAGGACATAAAATTTTGGTTAATGAACAGGGTGAGGTTGAGATACATATTGGCAGCTACAAAGACAAGATCTTGTGTGATGTGATGCCCATGGATGTGTGCCACCTTTTTCTTGGAAGACTGTGGTAGCTTGACAAGAGCGTAGTGCATGATGGCGAGAAGAATACATATAAATTCCAGAAGGATGACATCAATCATACCTTGTTACCATTACAGGAGGAACTTCTGGGAGCAGTGATTCAACGACACTATTGATGAGTGGCAAGGAATTTCTACAACAATTGGAACCAAAAGAGGTAAAGTTTTCTATTATTTGTAAGCGTGGAGTAATCCTTACTGCTAGTACTATTTCTGATTTTCCTGTAGAAATTCAAGAAATGTTGAAAGAATATCATGATGTTATAGTAGATGATCTGCCAAATAAATTTCCACAAGTAAGAAGTATCAATCATCACATTGGCTTGATACCAAGAGCTAGTTTGCCCAATAGGGTTGCTTACTACATGACACCCAAAGAAAATGAAGAGATTAGAAAGAAGGTGCAAGATTTGTTAGATAAAGGATTGATCAGGGAGAGTCTCAGTCCATGTGTAGTATCTACATTTTGACCCCTAAAAAGGATGGTGGATGGCGTATGTGCACATATTCCATAGCCTTGAACAAGATTACGATCAGGTATCATTTTCCCTTGCCATGTATTGATGATATGCTGAACTACTTGAGTCGTGCATGTTGGTTTTCTAAAATTGATCTAAAGAGCAGATACCATCAGATAAGAATTCGAGAGGGGGATGAGTGGAACACTGCATTCAAGACTAGTGAAGGTTTGTATGAGTGGATGGTCATGCCATTTGGCCTATCCAATGCACCCAATACATTCATGAGGTTGATGAATGAAGTACTGAAAGAGTTCGTAAGAAAATTTGTAATTGTACACTTGGATGATATTTTAATTTACAGTCAGTGTAAGGAGGATAATATGAGGCATTTAAGGTATGTATTGGAAAGGTTGCAGTAGGAAAAGTTGCTTGTGAATTTGAAGAAATGTTCCTTTTTGAAACAAAGCTGGTATATTTGGGATTTGTAATTTCCTGAGAAGGATTGAAGATGTATCGAGGTAAAGTAAAAGCTATTATTGAATGGCCCTCCCCTAGAAATGTTTTTTAAGTCAGGAGTTTCCATGGTTTGGCTAGTTTTTACAAGAAATTTATTCGAAATTTTAGCAAGATAAGTGCTCCAATTATAGAGACAGTGAAGGAGAGTCAACAACCATTTAAATGGAGCGATGCAGCTAAAAAAGGGTTTCAAATATTGAAGAAAAAGATCATAGGGCAGCTAGTGTTTTCTCTTGCAGATTTTATTAAACCCTTTCAAGTGAAAATTGATGCTAGTGATGATGAAATTGGAGCAATGCTCAACCATGAGGACAAACCCATTGCTTATTTCAACGAGAAGTTGAACAAAGCTAGAATGAAATGCACAACCTCTGAAAATGAATTTTATGTAGTAGTTCATGCCCTAAAGAAATGGAGACATTATTTGTTATCTAAAAAATTTATTTTATGCATTGACAATCATGCTCTTCAGTATATTATGCATCAGTCAAAACTGAACCAAAAACATATTAAATGGGCTGAGAATTTGCAAAGTTTTACATTTATTTTAAAGCACATCATTGGTTAATCTAACAAAATTGCAGATGCTTTAAGCATGAGCCAAATTTTGTTGCAGGAAAGTCAAATCCAAGTGTTGAATTTGAGTTCATAAAGGAGTTGTATGAAAGAGATGCATATTTTAAGAATGCCTTTGAAGTTTGTAAAATTCCAACTTTACAAGACAAATTCCATGGCTTGATTATATGCTTCAATATGTACCACTCTTTAAAAACAATCAACTGTGCATTCCAAACTGTTATATGAGGGAGAACTTGATCAAGGAAAAACATAGTGGAGGTCTTAGAGGACATTTTGGGCAAGACAAGACATATGACTTGCTGGGGAGACATTATTATTGGCCAAAGTTGAGATCCAATGTGTAGAAATTTGTGAAGAAGCGCAAAGCCTGTTAGTATGCCAAAGGAAGGAGCCAAAACACAAAAATGTATACCCCATTGCCAATTCCAGAAAGGCCTTGGGATTCAGTGAGTATGGATTTTGTTTTGGGATTGCCTAGAACACAAAAAGGTAATGATTTTGTTTTTGTGGTGGTAGATAGGTTTTCAAAGATGGCTCATTTCATCCCTTGTGCTAAGACTAGTGATGCTAGTCACATTGCTAATCTGTTATTTAAGGAAGTTGTTAGACTACATGGAATTCCCAGGAGTATAGTTTCAGATCGAGACACTAAATTATTGGGACACTTCTAAAGGACATTGTGGAAGAAGTTTGGGACATAATTGCAATTCAGCTTAGCATATCACCTTCAGACTGATGGTTAGAATAAAGTTGTGAATAGAAGCCTTGGGAACATTCTATGTAGTTTAATTGGAGACCACCCTAAACAGTGGGATCAAATTTTGCCACAAGTTGAATATGCTTATAATGACACTCTTAACAGGAGTATGAGACAAAGCCCTTTCCACATTGTCTATGTAATGGATCTAGGAGGGGTACATGAACTTAGAACTTTGGGAAGAACAGAGAAAAGGAGTGCACCAGGAGAAATTTTTTCCACAACCATATAAGAAATCCATAACTAGGTGGGACAACACTCTAAAATATAAAAGGAAAGCAGATTTGAAGAGAAGAGAGTAGAAATTTGAGGTTGGGGACTTAGTACTTGCACACTTAAGGAAGAAACTATTTCCTTAGGGTGAGTATAATAAACTGAAACTTAAAAAGATAGGACCATGTAGAATTTTGAGGAATTTTTCTGCCAACGCGTATGAATTAGAATTGCCACCTCGAGTAGGAATTTATCCAAATTTTAATGTAGTAGACTTATTTAAATAGAAGTAGAATGACCAATCAGTCAGGAAATCCAATGGGAAAAGCAACTGCTCACAACTGAACCTTTGCAGTCTGAGAAGATCATGGATAAGAGGTTGATCAAGAAGACCAGGGACAAAGAGTACTTTGAATACTTAGTTAAATGGAAGAACCTACAAGTGTCAGATGCAACTTGGATGATTGCCACACTCATACAGAAAAGTGGCAAATCCATTGAAGAGCTCATGGATAGGAGCCCATGAAAACTTGGTTCCTTGGGAGCATGATGCATGGGCATTCTTACTCTTTTTTGTTTGAGAGGTCAAAATCTTTTACTAAGAGTTGGTTCCTCAAAGCAAAGAGTGGATTATTAGGCCATAATTTATTTTTAATTTTCCATGTAACTCTCTAAATTAAACAAATTGTTGTAGTGATTGTAGTTTAGGTGGATTTTCCCTAAATCGTCCCTCTGATCCTATTTTCAAGGAGAGGAACTGAATTGATGTAATTCTCATATATTTTAATTAATGAAAAAGGGGAGAGCAGTGTGGTGTAGTGTGCATCGAACAACCTTTTGCTTATAAGAGCTCTGTCTTTACCTTTATGCAATTCTCCTATTTATTTTCCTTGCAATATTAAGAACCTGTGTTTCCTTTCAATTGTTGAATTTGAGATCTTTAGTGATATAAAATGGATCTTAAACCCCTATGTCTTCAAATATAGGAAACAAAGAACGTAGAGAAAAACACCAAGGAATGGTGGAAATCCAAGAGAAGCGGGAAATGAGGTATCGTTGAATCAGAGCCGTTGGATCCGCCAGATCAACGGTTGGGATTTAAGCGGAAATATCACATCAGAGGTAGCCAACAGAACATATCGGAGGCAAACCATTGGGAAGTGCGATCAACGATCCAAAGATTTAACGAGATTCGTCAGATTGGGTGCGCAGATCCAATGGTGGAGATCATAACTTACTCGCAGGACCAAAGTCTATGTGATATGCGATTTTCGCTTTATCACATCGCAAATAATCAAATAGGAGGACTTTATACAGGCGTAAAGGATTTCAACGGACCCAAAGGAATTATGAACCAAAACAACAGAAATTTGAATTCCGTGGTAAACGGTATTTCGGACGGTTTTCAAGCGGTAAGCAGTATTGGATGGGCTCCACCCGATTTCATACATTGGCTGACACATAACACACTGTAACAGAGGGGAAGCCACTTTTTCGGGCGGGTAATCCCCATGCAAGTGGGTCGCCCGAAATGGTCGTCAGTTGTTGGATTAACGGAGCGTAGATAAACGGTCAAAGAGGGTGTTGGCGGACGAGGCATGACAACTGTCTGATTCATCTGTTTCAAGATTAGCGTTGGGGAAAGGCTAGACGGTTGGGACCACCCACGCCCACCAGTCCTTTTGTTCAAATTGTTTCTAATATAAACAAATCAGTTTCCACGCTGTAAGCATTTTTGTAACAAAAACGTGTTATAAAACACGATGAATGTAGAAAAGTTGGACAAAAGAAGACAAAGAGGTTGAGAGAGCCCGACACCGAGAGAGCCAGAGGGAGTTGACCATGCAGAGGTGGAGAAAGCCAAGTAGAGTAGAGCCAAAGAGATTGTGAAGCCATCCAGGGGGTCTGGAGGTCATGACACTTTGTTTTGAAGTGTAAACTCTATGTATTGCCACTGACTGTTGTGTTGAGACTCAGTGTTTGAGTTCACACTTGTAATCTTTGTTTTGAAGACATAATATAGAGGTCACACTGAAAGCTTGCACCAGGAGACGTAGCCAGGAAGTCTGGTGAACTCCTCTATCATTTGGTTGTGTTGATATGTGTTTTATTGTGTCTTTTTAACTGTTGATTGTCTATACTATTTGCAATATTATCGATCCATTGCACTAAGTAATATAGGCATTTCCTACACATAAGTATGTAATACCTTAGTATTTATTTAAGATCGCATTTCAGATCAAGTGGTATCGGAGCTTAAGGTTTTTGTTAAGGTTAGACAAGTTTGTGTAGGGATTTGAATGCTAACTAGATTGAAGCTCAGAAGAGGAGAATGAGTACTTTTTGAGGCTAATTTGGAGATCAGAAGAGTCTTTTCTCAGAGAAGAATGGTAGAAGAAGCTCCATTGGGATCAAAATCTCAGTTTATAGACAGTTCTATGACCATAAGAGCTATGGTGGAAGAGATGTATTTGGAGTTCAAGAAGGGTCGAGGTGAAAGCACTTCAACACCTAAACCAGACAAAGGAGCAGAGGAACCTTTTCTATTTTCACCTCTAGAAGACAAAGGAAAAGGAGGAATGCCTCCTCCACCATCTCCTCCATCACCATCATCATTCTCAGAGTCATCCTCTTCGCATAAAACTAACTCTTTAAAGAAGAAGAAGAAAACTTTAATCAAATTAGATGTAAAGTTTGATTTGCCAATTTATGATGGAGAACTTAATGCGGAGAAGCTAGATAATTGGATAAGGAAAATTGATGTATATTGCAGGGTGCAGAACATTGAATCGGAAAGGAAGAAGATCCAGTTGGCTATCCTTCGACTAGGAGGAACTGCACTAGTATGGTGGGAAGGTAAGACACAAGTTGATCTTCAAAAACATGGTAAAATCATTTCTACCTGGAATGAATTTTTTTTTTTCTGCTATCAAAAATCAATTCTATCCTTTGGCTTACATGCAACAGGAATTGATGAGCTGGCAAACTCTTCGGCAATTGAAGGGATAGAGTGTACAGAGTTATAGCCAAGAATTCAGGAAAAGAACTTTAACTCTAGGTATTTCATTGGACTCACCTAAGAATTTATTGAAGTATATAGGTGGTTTTCATAGTTATTTAAAACATACTATACTTATGTTTAATCCCACTAGTTTAGATGATGTATCAGTTCAAGCAACACATCTAGAGGCTAGAGGTAAGAATGTAAACCCAGAGGTTGGGAAATCATCTAAATATTCTATAAACAAGAATAAGGAAAAAAAGAAACTGAAATGGAAGGAGAGGAAAGCAAACACTATAAAGAAGGATAAACCTTCATGCACTCATTGTAAGAAACAAGGACACGATGAGGCACATTGTTGGTATTTGCATCCAGAACTAAAGGCTAAGAAGTTCGGGGGTAAGGAGAGAAAGAATGTTGTTGCTATTCAGAAGGACTTGGGGTCAGATTCAGGTGATGAAACAACAGTTACAGCCACAGGTACTAAAGGTAAAGATTCTAAAGCATCCACAAGTAATTCTTCACAATCTCTTGATAATGAAAGTAATGAGAGGAAAAGAAACGAGCTATTTCATATTAGAGTAATTTCCAAGCATAATAAGATTGATACTTTATTTCATAGTGGATCACAAGTAAACTTGATTTCTGAAACAATTGTAAAGAAGTCAGGATTAGAAACAAAGCCTCATAAGAAGCCATATCTATTAGGTTGGGTGTGTGATAAAACAAAATTACAAGTTACGAGACAATGTAAAATTAGGTTTGTTATTGGATCAACATTTGTAGATGAGGTTGAGTTAGATAGAGTTCCATTGGATATATGTGGTATTGTTTTATGAAGTCCATATTTGTATGATAGAAAAGCTATTTTCTATAGAGCTGAGAATAAGTATCAACTCACTAAAGATGGAATAGAATACACTGTAGTGGCTCATAAACTCAAAGATAAATACTCTCTCATAAACTCAGGGTAGATGAGAAGAATTGTGAATTCAAGTAAGCAATTTTTACTTATGGTTGTAAAGGCAAAGGATCCTGAAAAATCCAATGCATTTGAAGGCTGTGATCCTAAACAGAAATTTAATTTAGTTAAAGTTGTTTCAGAGTATGATATGCTATTTCAAGAACCTAAAGTTCTGCCACCCAAGCGGTAAATAATACATGATATTCATTTATAGCTAGATGATCCACTACCTAACATTAGCATTTACAGGTTATCAGCTTTAGAGAATGCAGAGATAAAGAAGCAGGTACAAGAGTTGCTCAATAAGGGGTTATACGACCAATCACATCACCATGTGGATCACCAATCGTGCCGGTGAGAAATAAAGATGGCTTGTGGCGAATGTGTATTGATTTTAGAGCACTAAATAAAATAACGATTAAGAATTGTTATCCTCTTCCTTGAATAGATGATTTATTAGATCAATTGAAAGAAGTAGTTTACTTTTCTAAGTTAGATTTAAGAAGTGGCTATCATCAGATCAGAGTCACAGAACAGGATGCCTAGAACACTGTGTTAGGCTCCTATACTACTAGTGTAACCCATTATTGTTATTAGTACAACCCACTTATTATATTGATGTACCCATGTAGTGCACATATTGTTACTATTGTGCCCCATAGAAGCCCACTATTGTTATTATTGTGCCCTTACATTATTATTGTTATGTCGGCTCTGATTATGTTATGACCCCTTAGACTCCTATATAGAGAGGAGGTCTTTTCATTTGTATCATCCAAGAATTGTTAATTTATGTAATGCAAAGGATGTTGCCTCCTCGAAGAGGCTGAATTCTAAGTCGTTCAACTATCTTTTCTATCTTTTTGTGAGCTGGTTTCATAACATTTGGTATCAGAGCTTTGGATTCTAGGGTTTCGCTGCTCCAAACAAGTCATCGTGGCATTTTTGCTATAACTTTTGTTCTGCGACGTTTCAGAAGTTGAAAAAAAACCCATGTGAGAAGACATCGCGCTAAATCATAGGTCCGAATTTCAGAGCTTGTTGCGCTATATTTGCGGAGATATGATCTGAGGAAGTTGGTCTTTTTGTAGACTCTTGAATTACATTCCAAACAGGTGACCTGGGGAAAATCCTTATAACTTTTTCTCTGAGCATTGGATTGAAATTTCATAAAAAGGTACAGAAATAGGACGAACTGTAGTTTCTTCTATATATTTTTCAGAGATAAAAGTCGAAATAGTGAAACGTTGCACTTCATACAAGTTCGCTCTTCTGGAAAGGTCTATAATCAGGTCATCTTGGGAGATTGTGCATAACTCTTTCTTGGAGAATCCAATTTGGATTAGACTGTGACATTGGAAAGAGGAAGCAGAGTGCTACTACAGGTCACAATTTCAGAACTTAAAGATCCGAAAGTACAGAGTTACAGTTGTTTCAAGATTGAGCTCCTAAAATCAAGAAAAAGTAAGATGAGGAAATTTGATGGCAAGGATCCAATAAATTGGATACTTCAGATGGAGCAATATTTTGATCTACAGCTCAAAATCTCATGATAGAAGGACATATCAAGAAGAAAAAGGCACAAGAAGTGAAATATCACGTCGAGAAAGAAGAAATGAATCCAACCATATCTTGTAATTCATTGGTCGAAATTACCACTCCTCAAACTATCAAAATAGAAGGACATATCAAAAAGAAAAATGTTCAAGAAGTGAAAGATCACATCGAGCATCAAGAAATGAATCCGACCATATCTTGTAAAGGAATGGAAGAAATTACCACTCCTCAAACCCTAGAGATAGAAGGACATATCAAGAAGAAAAAGGTTCAAGCAATCAAAGATCACATCGATCATCAACAACAAGTTCTCCAACTTTTAAAGAATAACGCCACTTCGGTAAAAAATCAAATGAAACAACAAGCAGATCAACATCGTAGTGAAAAATGTTTTGATGTAGGTGATTGAGTATTTTTATTGCTACATCTCAAGCAAGCTATTTATGAGAAGGAAATGTTGGCAATACTACATGCACTTAAAAAATGGTGACCTTACCGAATGGGAAGACTCTTCAAGGATGAGGATGTGGAAGCGTTGTTTTGTGTTATTTCTATTATCCAACCAGATTGGAAAAACGAAGCAAGGGATGAATGGAAGAAGGACAAATAATTATGGACACTTATTCAAAAGTTGCAAAAGATCCCAATTCAAACAATATTGCCAAAAATTGAAGAGGAAGGAAAAATCATATTGGAACCTGGAGTAGTCACAGAAACAAGAACCCGAAAGCTATGAAATCGATCAATTTCAGAATATCTCATCAAGTGGAAGAACTTACCAGCTGAAGATTCCACATGGGAGGACAAGAATTTTATACAGAATCATCAAGAACTACTCAAGCGTTAATGCCAATGCTTTTTGAAGGAGAGGGGCATGTTAGGCTCCTATACTACTAGTGTAACCCCTTATTGTTATTAGTACAACCCACTTATTATATTGATGTACCCATGTAGTGCCCATATTGTTACTATTGTGCCCCATAGAAGCCCACGATTGTTATTATTGTTCCCTTACATTATTATTGTTATGTCGGCTCTAATTATGTTATAACCCCTTAGACTCCTATATATAGAAAGGAGGTCTTTTCATTTGTATCATCCAAGAATTGTTCATTTATGTAATGTAAAGGAGGTTGCACCCTCGAAGAGGCTGAATTCTAAGTCGTTCAACTATCTTTTCTATATTTTTGTGAGCTGGGTTCATAACAAACTGCTTTCAAGACAAAGCAAGGACTTTATGAATGGTTGGTTATGCCTTTTCGCTTAACTAATGCTCCTGCTACATTTATGAGAGTTATGAATGATGTATTTAGACCATTTATTGATGATTTTTTAATAGTTTATTTAGATGACATTCTTTTTTTTAGTAAGACATGGGATGAACATGTAAAGCATGTGAAGTAGACTTTAGATGTTTTAAAAAGAGAAAATTTCTATGTGAAACTGTCAAAATGTGAATTTGGCAGAACATCTTTAAATTATTTGGGTTATATTGTAGGGGCAGTGAATTGAAGATAGATCCCTCTAAGGTTGAAGTTATTGTGAATTAGCCTAAACCCAAATATGCTTTAGAAGTTAGGAGTTTCCTAAGGGAAACAAAATACTGGAGAAAGTTTATTGCTAAATTTTCATTGATTGCAGCTCCTTTACATGCTTTAACAAGTTTGAAACAGGTGTTTCAGTTGGGAGGCAAACAACAGAAAACCTTCGACACCTTGAAAGAGAGAATTAATACAACGTCGGTACTAGCACTACCAGATCTTCAACATCCATTTTAGATTGAGACAGATGCCAGTGACTATGCCATGGGAGCACTGTTGATGCAACACAAGAAACCCATATGTTATCATTCTGAGACATTTACTTCTGTAGTAGCTAATTATCCTACATATGATAAAGAATTGTATGCATTAGTACAAAGTGTGAAAAAGTGGAAACATTACATAATGGGTAAAGAAACAATCATACATGCAGATTATCAACCACTTCAATATTTGCACTCACAAACTAAATTGCATCAATCAAGACATTATAGGTGGATGGGTTTTCTACAACAATTTCATCTTGTCATCAGATATAAGAAAGGAATACACAATAAGGTTGTAGATATGTTATTAAGACCAATCATAAATGCATCTACTATATTTAAGCATAACTCAATAATTCATGAAAGTTACATTGAACAATATGCTCAAGATGTAGATTTTAAAGATGTATATGCAACTTTAAGTCATGGAAAACAGGAAGAAGAATTGGATTATTATGTAAAGGACCAACTCTTATATCATTTGGGAAAGCTATGCATTCCACAAACTGAAAGAGTTAACATAATTCAAGAAGCACATACTTCTCTTGTATCAGATCTTTTTGGTGTAAGTAAAACAGATGCACAGTTGCACAATTGCAAAGGTTTTGTTATTGGCCAAGAATGTATGAGACAGTTTCTGTATATCTCAAAGGGTGTACTATGTGTGCTACAAGCAAGCCCAATAATAGAAAATTAAGCTTGTACACTCCACTCTCAATTCTTTCTCATTCTTGGGAAAGTGTTTCCATGGATTTTGTTGGGGGATTGCCAAAGTCTAGTAAAGGTCATGATTATTTGTATGTAGTTGTGGACAGGTTTAGTAAAATGTGTATTTTGATACCATGTAATAAGTAGGTTACAACTGAACAAAAGACAAAGTTGTTCTTTCAGAATGTATGGGTTCATTTTGGGTTACCCACTTCTATTGTATCTTATCGAGATTCTCGATTTGTTGGGAACTTTTGGTCAAGTATATGGGATTTAGTGGACACCAGATTGAAGAAAAACACAACATTTCATCCACAGATAGATGGTCAGACAGAAGTGATCAACATGACAGTGATCCGGTTGCTCAAAGGTTATTGTAGCAATCATCCCAAGCTTTGGGATGAGCATTTGTGTTATGTACATAATGCTTACAACTGTGCCAAGCACTCTTCTAATCAGAGATCTCCTTTTGAGACTTATTTTTGTTTTATACCAAAGTCTCCATTGGATTTTGTCTTTGGTAAAGACATAGAAATTGATGGACACAGTGATGTGGACAAAGAAACTAAGTTCATTGAAAAAAATCTAGGAAATTCACCACGCAGTACAAGAACAACTGGAAAGAAGTCAAGCCATGTACAAGGCAAGACATGACAAGTATCGAGTTGAGCATAGATTTCAATTTGGTGATCAAGTCTAGCTGTATATCAGCAAAGACAGAATGCAGGGTGAAGGTAAGAAGCTTAAACCAATAAGGTATGGACCTTTCAAGATACTTGAAAAAATTGGTGAAAATGATTTTCGCCTTGATTTACCAGCTTATATGCAGATCTATTCAATTGTTAATGTTGAAAACTTGACATTGTATGAACCTTCAATGATTGAAGATCCTGAACAGCAAGGTTAGTTGCCTTCTATTGAGGATCTGTTGCCTAAGTATCTCAATGAGTTGCAGGAGGACACAATTCTGGATAGGAAGGTGAGAACTACGCGTCGAGGGGATGTTGAGTACTTGAGAATAGGACTCAAGGGTTCAAATCCAAGTAAGGCACGATGGATAGAAATTGGAGAAGTGAAGGAACATGCTTAAAACCAGATTTTGGTGGTCCAAAAGCTTTTCAGTGGGGAGGCATGAGATCTTAAACCTCTAAGTCTTCGTATATTGGAAACAAAGAATGCAGAGAAAAACACCAAGGAATGGTGGAAATCTAAGAGAAGTGGGAAATGAGGTATCGTTGAATTAGTGCCATTGGATCTGCCAAATCAATGGCCGGGATTGAATCGGAAATATCACATTGGAGGTATCCAACGGAACGTATCGAAGGAAACCCATTGGGAAGTGCGATCAACGATCCAACAAGTTAACGAGAGTCGTCGGATTGGGCGCGCAGATCCAACGGTGGAGATCACATAATCATATCGCAAATGTTACCAAAGGCAGAACTTACCTGCAGGCTCAAAGTCTATGCGATATGGGATTTTTGCTTTATCGCATCACAAATAATCAAAGAGGAGGACTTTACACAGGCGCAAAGGATTTCAACGAACCTGAAGGAATTATGAACCAAAACAACAGAAATTTGAATTCCGTGGTAAACGATATTTTGGATGGGCTTCAAGAAGTAAGAGGTTTTGGATGGGCTCCACCCGATTCCATACATTGGCTAACACATAGCATGATGTAGGAGAGAGGAAACCACTTTTTCGGGTAGGTAATCCCCATGCAAGTGGGCCGCCCAAAGTCGCCATCAGCTGTTGGATTAACTAAGCGTAGATCAACGGTCAAAGGGGGTGTTGGCAGAGGAGGCATGACAGTTGTTTGATTCATCTATTTCGGGATTAGCGCCAAGAAAAGGCCGGACGGTTGGGACGACCCACACCCACCGGGCCTTTCGTTCAAATTTTTTATAATATAAACAAATTAGTTTCCACACTGTAAGCGTTTTTGTAACAAAAACATTTTATAAAACACGATGAATGTAGAAAAGTTGGACAAAAGAAGACAGAGAGGTTGACAGAGCCCGAGAGCCAAAGTGCTAGAGGGAGTTGTCCGTGCAGAGGTGGAGAAAGCCAAGCATAGCAGAGCCAGAGAGGTTGTGAAGCCATCCAGGGGGTATGGAGGTCATGACACTTTGTTTTGAAGTGTAAACTTTGTGTATTGTCACTGACTCTTGCGTTGAGACTGAGTGTGTGAGTTCACACTTGTAATCTTTGTTTTGAAGACATAATATAGAGGTTGCACTGAAAGCTTGGACCACGAGACATAGCCAGGAAGTCTGGTGAACTCCTTTATCATTTGGTTGTGTTGATATGTGTTTTATTGTGTCTTTTTAACTGTTGATTGTCTATACTATTTGCAATCTTATCGATCCATTGCACTAAGAAATATAGGCATTTCCTGCACATAAGTCTATAATACCTTAGTATTTATTTAAGATCACATTTAAGATCATTCAGTTACCAAGGTCATGTCAGAGTGTTGTAGAAGGCAGAGAGGGGAGTGTAGTTTTGTAAAGAAGTGCCTCAGAGGCATCGCAAAGCCAAGAAGGAAAGCCAAAGGACTCCAAGAAACCATAGGGATGAACCAGTGAAGCCAAGACTAAGTCCACTAGACCAATGCTTAATCGTTTTAGCTTTCTTGTGGAAAGCATGTAAGATGTTGGGGCCAAGACACGTCATCCCG
Organism: Pinus taeda; assembly: GCA_000404065.3. Taxonomy (NCBI): domain Eukaryota; kingdom Viridiplantae; phylum Streptophyta; class Pinopsida; order Pinales; family Pinaceae; genus Pinus; species Pinus taeda. The sequence continues at coordinate 165,126 of APFE030547204.1, forward strand.
AAGATAATACCCTAGAAAAATTGATTTGAACCCCTAATCTAAGCGACCAAGAAGAGGAGTGTCGGGCCAACTAAACGCGAGGTTGACGTGGCGAGTGGGGACCACTAGGGGTCATACCCAGAAGGGCTGATTGGGAACCCCAAGTCTAAATGACCAGTAGAGAGAGACCGAGACACGTCATCCCGATGGTACGAACCAGAGGAAGAGCGTCGGAGGTCTTCGCATCATAGTCAAGTAGCAGCCTGGAGGTTGATTAAACCCATAGGATTCAATATGTTGCACCAAAGGTTATCGCTGGGACAAAACAAAGCAGGTGGAGCCCACCTGACCGATGCTTAACCGATAGTACAAGTGAGAGCATCCAATGCTATGCACTAGGCTCTAATTTCCATGACGCATTGACAAATTAATTTTAAAGGGCTTTTCACTTTTTTGTTGTTGTTGGGATTTTACTCCCGAATCATACATGTGTAGTGTATGTGTTTTGTATACGGGATTTCAATCCCAAATCATACATGCATAGTGTATGAGCACTAGGTCTTAGTGCTTGGCTTTGAGGACTATGTTGTGAAGAGATTTTTTACTTTGGGGGCTATAGAATATAACTTGAACTAGGTGTTTTCAAGTTAAGCGCCTATTATTTAAGGGAACAAATTCCTAAGGGGTTGAATTTAGAAAATCTAAGGGCAGATTTGCATCACCCCTCCCCTAATAAATTATCTCAGAGATAGAGGTTACTGCAAACTGGTACACATTACCAATATTGATATTTCTACTATTTGGTGGTAGGAATGGCTAATTGTTGAGGAGTTTGGCTTAGGAGGGGAGTATAGGGATTCATTAGAAGTATATTTATAAGCTTTATAAGATGGTCACGTTAGATTAATTGTCAGACATGATGAACTCATATGGAGTATCTCCCCTTTTGGGCACTACACTCCTAAGTTGGGTTTTATTTTTCTCATCACTGATAGAATGGAGGTGAAGAAAAAATGGTGGTGGAAGGCAGTTTGGAAAGAAAAATGCCCCCAAAATCAAAATTATCCATGTGGTATCTTATGATGAAGGCACACCCCATCTGGGATGTGTTACGAAGAAGGTTCATACAAAGGGCTTGGCTAGTGTTCTTTATGTCAAAACAAAGGGAAATTTGTTGTTCATTTGTTCAAGGACTACCCATATTTCCAATAGCTATGGAAGATCTGTAGCATTGCGTTGTATCATTCTATTCCATGGGAAGGGGAGGACATGGAGGCTACATAGTCTATGTGGTGTACAAATCATTGCATTCATTCATTTGAAGCCCCCCCCCCATTGTTTGTTAGGAGAATGGTTGGCCAGGAAAATTGTTGTCTTCCAAGACAAGATTATGAACTCGAAACACACAATTGATGAGGTTCTAGTTATTTTAAGTTACTATCCACAAGAAAAAGTTGTGGGTCTTCTTTGATGGTGCTTCAATCAATAATGTATAAAAATATTGGAGGAAGATTTATCTTATTCCTCACTCAAGATCATTGATTCAAAGTCAAAATGTGGTTGGGTCCTGGGACAAATAATCAAGCAGAAATTCTTGCATGCAAAAAATTACTTTTGTTTTCCAAGGAGAATGGTTACACACAGTTACACATTTTTTGGGGACTCTTTGCTTTCCATTAACTTGCTCAACAATATAATTGCTTGCAGGAGCATCTTTTTATTCCCTATTCATGAGGTGATAAAGTGCATTATTGATATCTTCACTAAGTTTTTCATGTTTTCACATTTTCAAGGAAATGAATCTTGTAACTGACAACTTGTGAAAATATGGTCTCCTTCTGGAAAATGATTTTTGGACTATCACTGAAATGGTTAATGATCAATCATTTGAATATCTCCACCAACCTTAAAGGAATTCAGCTAGGCCATTGTTTCAGTATGAGACATTATCACTCAGGGGACCACATTATATTATCTCCACCTTTTTGGGTGATGCTTTTTCTATTCTTCATGAACATGTCCAGATTTTTCCTGGTTCCATTCATGGAACTATCGTTTTCATTCGTTTGGAAAACAAACAAATTGATATGCAACAATTATTTAAAGCTAAAATATGCTCCAGATAGTAGTACATACTTGTTTTTATAGGGTCTACAAGCTATGGTTTTTTTCCTGCACATATCTTCAATACTGTATTGGAATGTAAGGTTTTATACTTGTCTTTCATGCTTCCACTAACAACGTTTTCGGCGATATAGATTATATCTATTTTCAGCGACTGTGGATGTTTTGATGTATTGTCTTATTGAACAATTTGTTGCTAAATGCATGTTCAAAATGAAAAGTTTCATGATTGGAAAATTTTATGAGCACACTCTTGTAGTGTCTATGCAAAATGTAACTTCATTTAAATATGAATGAATTTACAGGTCTTTTTCTTCAAAGAAAAAGAAGAAGAAGAAGAAGATGTCTCACCTTTGAGGCTACATTTGTTATTTTTTAGAGTTGTTTTCTTCTTGGAGATGTTTGAGTATGCTACTTTCTATTGTGGAGAGATTTCACTTCCTCAACCTTGTTGAGAAGTGCACACATGAAGAGTATTTTTATTGGTTTATCGGAGAACACACGTGGAGACATTTTTTAGTATTTGGAGTTTTTGTGGGTTCAACTAAGTGTTATATATGATGTGTCACACTTTGACCTTAGTGGAACACACCTGGAGACATTTTTTAGTATTTGGAGTTTGTTGTGGGTTTAACTAAGTGTTATATATGATGTGTCACACTTTGGCCTTAGTGGAGGTTGTTAAATGTTATATAATCACTCTCACCATTTTAGGATTGTTTTACTTGTCCCATGAATCAGTTATGTGCGATAGCATAATTATATTGATTTTCATAGAAATAAGGATGTATCTAGCATATTTATCATTTCCTTTTGAAGAAGAAATTAGATCTCAACCACTTATAGTTATTTTTAGTAGGGAATTTGTAGAGGTTTGAAATGTAATATCTTATTATTATTCTTTGGAGAACTAATGAATTTAAGAAAAAAATAAATTATTTAGTTTAGGAAGATAGAGATAAGTTTATTTAAAGAATAACTCCTTTCATCTAAGAGGATTATAGATTTGGGGACTTTGAGTTTTTGTTGAATATCTTGAAGACAAATGGAAAGTTTTAATTTCTTGTAGCATATTTGGGTTTGCTAGTTGAAGACTAAGTCTACAAATGTTTGTATTAAATAAGTCATGTATTTGGAGTTTGTTGTGGGTTCAACTAAGTGTTATATATGATGTGTCACACTTTGACCTTAGTGGAGGTTGTTAAATTTTATATAATCACTCTCGCCATTTTAGGATTGTTTTACTTGTCCCATGAATTAGTTATGTGAAATAGCATAATTATATTGATTTTCATGGAAATAAGGATGTATCTAGCATATTTAACATTTCCTTTTGAAGAAGAAAGTAGATCTCAACCACTTATTGTTATTTTTAGTAGGGAATTTGTAGAGGTTTGAAATGGAATATCTTATTGTTGTTCTTTGGAGAACTAATGGATTTAAGAAAAAAATAAATTACTTAGTTTAGGGAAAAAAATATTTAGTTTAGGGAGATAGAGATAATTTTATTTAAAGAATAACTCCTTTCATTTAAGAGGATTGTCGATTTGGGGACTTTGGGTTTTTGTTGAATATCTTGAAGACAAATGGAAATTTTTAATTTATTGTAGCATGTTTGGATTTGCTAGTTAAAGACTAAGTCTACAAATGTTTGTATTAAATAAGTTTTGCAGTGAGTAAACAAAGGTAATGTTATTATTCATCAAGAAGAATGTATCTTTGTTAGAAAGATCTCCATCCCTTATTCCTCTTTTCTATATCCTTGTGTTTATCATTGAATATTTTTAATGTGCATGTCTCATTCTAATCAAGAATTGCTTATTGCTCACATTTTCCTTTGGTAGATGTACCTTCACACTTTCTTTGAGCTTCTCAATAATTTGTGTTTTTCTTAAACAATTTTTTGCAATAGACAATAATAGAAATGCATGTTTGTAGTTTCTTTATTCATGATATTTTTCACTAGTAAGTTCATAGTTGTTCCCTTAGTAATTGATGTTCGATTCCAATTAATGTTAATCTTAATCCTATCAGCATTCTATTTGTAAACCCATTTTTTATATTTATATGTTTTACAACTAACTCTTCCTAATCATATTGTCTTATTGTAACAAGCTTCAGTAATCCAAAGTTAGGAAAACCCCCTTCGAGTTGGATGACGTTATGGAAAGAGTTGTGGTGACAATGGACATTTTTTTTAGTTGCTCTTGGATTCTCACTTTATGGTTAGGTCTTTGTGGTGAGAATGTGAGTAGTAACAGGAGGTAAATTAGGAAACACTCAATTACAATTCAGTTAAGTAATTTCATCTAAAGGGGGGTCTATAAAGACACACACCTAGGCTCTTGAAAGTGGAGCATGCCCAATATCATTTAGACCCAACTCACCATCATATCAAAGAGATCTTTGGCTTATCGCTAGATTATGTCCCACTAGATAGTAGTTGAAAAATGTAGTAAGTAGAAACTTTTATGTAAATTCAAGAATAAATGAATAACATAATGCACAAGCTCATTGATGAAAGAGAGAACTCATAAGGGCCCAAGAAAAAGAGGATTGTGTTTGACTAGAAGATTTGTAGTTGCAATGATGACCAATGCATTAGGTAACTCAAAACACTAGATTCTATTTATAGTTAATCTTGTTTTGGCTCATTTTCAAAACACATGAAACGAGCATGGAACTTGAGGTTTGAAATTCGTGTTTTGAACAATTTGGGTTGGCATAGTCTAATAAGGTGACTTTTTGATCTTTTTTGTTGGAATTCAGTAACATGAGTATCAATGAGTTTGCAATGCTGTCATTTAAATTGCATTTTTAAACGCAAAATTATATTCAGTGTCCTGGAAAACCTCGGAGACACTTGGAATGTGTAGAGTCAACAACTTAAAAGTACAATTTCCCCATTTCTAACAAGAAGCAAAGTCAATTAAAAAATATGCCCAAAAAGGTGCCAAAAGTTGTCTTGTTAGATTAATGCATTCTAGCTTTTAAAAATGGCCCTTTTTACACTTAAAACTAAAAATATATTAACATGATATAAATTTTATTACCAAATACATCCATATTAAAAAGCTATTTATTCCTCATTTAAAATTTATTGCCCAAAATATTCAGATTGAGTAACTATTATTTCTATTTAATTTCAATTGGAATAAAAGCTTTTTCACTAAACTTATTACAAGAATTATCCACTATAACATTGAATGAATTAAAATAAATAAATAAATAAAATAAAAAATTGAAAATTCATACGCACATAATGGAAGTAATTTTTGTATAAAATTTTGATCCCTGAAATTATGATAGCACCCCAATTTCTTTTAAATTTTAATATATTTAATCTATAAAAAAATAGTGGTTTTGGAAAATTTCTATCCTATACCTTATTCTATAATATTTTCTTAACAAATCCAACATTGCTTCTAACAAATCCAAACTTTTTAGTGTTTTCCATAAGTGATTTATTAAATTGGTTGTACCTTTTAGAGAGGTCATGAAAAATCAAAACCTTTTCCATGACTTGGGTCATGTAAATAACATCTTAATAGACTTGATGATCCAATGATGTTACATATAAATACAAACATCTATTGTTGCAAAAAGTTTTTGAAACGAGATGTCTTGGCATTTAGGAATGTTTTTTTGGGAAAAACATGGAAGATTAGGATTCAGGAGATTATATGATTGTTAAAATTCTCTATATTAAATATAATATTTTCATAAATTTAACTTCTTCTTTTTTTGCTGCAGTAAGAGTAGAACCCTCTTTAACATTAATAATGTACACAATTTACGAAAAGCCACACAAAAAAGTGGCACAGGAGAGAGACCCCCCAAAGGATCCGAGAACGAGCTAAGGCAAAAGTATCGGCCCCAAAAAACTAGCCTTTCAACACATCAAAGCTAGACAGGAATAAGTCAAAGTTGAACCTAAGTAGTGGACGGAACAAAGAAAACGAAAAAAGAGCCCCACTGGCCCTCCAAGCCATGGAGAGAACTATGCCCCATAGAAACCAACCTACAATGAAGGGCCTATGCAAAACCTGCTGACAAACAAACCTTTCTCCTGAATCTACAATGATGATCCGTCGGGCCCTATCCAATGGCACCGGAGAATATTGCAGAGGAAAGAAGCACGCCACTTAACTGGCATTGCCACCAACCTGCTCGACATTTCGCCGTGGTTGATTTACATTAATGGATCTGACGGTCATGGGTCTTATCGCACCTACCAAGAATGCCAGACATTAGCGTGCGATGGGGGCGGTATTCAATCCGGCCCCACCTCCACGTGCCGCCTCCTAAAAGGAATCGTTGCCAAAACTTAAAAACCACTTTTCACCTGCGGGGTGTGCAATCGCCATGAAACCTCTCCTAAGCTGGTTTTGCTGATACTATTCAGAAAACTCCTAGGAAAGTGGCCGCTAAGAGTGCCTGTCGGGACTCCCGTCCATCCCGAGCTGATGAAGGAGGAACCATCCACCAAAAAGATAGTCGGAAAGGAAGCAAGGCCAATCGACAGGTAGTCAATTGCGAAGGTCGAGTCAAATTGATTCCCGGTCCAAGGCTCTACCACAGAACTCTGACCTATCACTTTCTGCCTGTTCATGTAAAATCGCCTTTAACCTGCTCTGAGGCAACTCATGCCATTTTGATGCCACTCTATTCTCTGTGCTAATAACACCTTGGTTGGCTAGCAAGTCTGCCAATTTGTTCGCGGACCTTCGAACATGCCTAAAGCCAACTGTACGAAGGCTCTATAGGTGGTGTTGAATCCATTGAAAGCCCTGAATCAGTGTCCAATTTTTTGAGACTTTTTCTGGCTTAGTTCCCCCGCTGATTTTCTTGAATGGATTGATAATAAGTTCAAAGTCAGCGTCCACTATCACATTTTGCTTGTTTTCCTAATTCACGAAATCCAAACATTGCTCCATAGCCATCGATTCCGCCAAGTTATTAGTAGCTTGACCCAGATGACAGTGGAAGATGAAGAGGATACTACCATTCTCATCTCTTAACACCTCTCCATAACCAACGGTACTCGGGTTGCCTTTTGAAGCTCAATCTATGTTGTATTTTAGATAACCCTTTAGAGGTGGATGCTAGAAATCATTTGCACTCTCCAAGGAGATTAGATTTCTATCCAGACCCTGAGGAGATATGCCTTGCAAGCCCACTTCACAGAGAATTCCCAGGTCAGTAGCCGAAGAAGGGTTCTTAGGGAGATTTTGCACTATGGTACTAACCGTTTCCTTGAGCCGTTTTAAGATCAGCTCAAAAATGCAATGGGAAGTCCTCTTTTCATCTTTGAAGATTCGGTTATTCCTCTCTTTCCAAACATTCCAAACAATGAAGCTCAGAAAGAGGGTCCAAGCAGTAGCGAGAACTTCATTGTCTGAAAAATCTCTCCTCCAGTTGGTCAGGGTGTTGCAAATATTATTTTTGTCTCTATCCGTCTGATGGAAAATAAAGGCAAAAGAATCCCACATGCTAGAGGATAACATACAACTGTTGAGAAGGTGCTCCATAGTTTCCTCTTGAGCTTCACAGAGCTGGCATCTGGAGGGTCCCAAAATACTTCTCTTCCTAATATTGTCCTAGGTCAGAATTTTCCTATGTTGAACCAGCCACATGAATAGTTTAATTTTCATCTAGCCCTGGTGTCAGCCAAATTTAGAGATCTAAAAGTCCATTTCCTAACTTTGTCTTGCAATTTGTTAATTACAGGTTCCCATATGCTCTTGTGTAAGGGTTTGGCTGTAAGAGGAACTCCTAAATATTTCGAGGGGAGGAGCTCCCTTTGGAAGCCCAGAATTCTGGCTATATTTCTTTGAATAGCAATGTGAGTATTAAAGAAAAATCTTAGATTTAGAGAGATTTACCTCCAAACCTGAAGCCATGGCAAAGTCTCTCAGGATTTGCTTATAGGCAAGATCTTCCTTGACCGTGGGGATTCCTTGCAACATGGTATCATCCACAAATTGTTGATGTGTTAAAGCGCGACCCTCTTCAGAAAGTTGGAGACCTTTGACCAAACCCACTACCTTGGCATGTTTGATCTTTCGTCCCAACCCTTCCATCATGAGTATAAAAAGAAAGGGAGAGAGTGGATCTCCTTGTCTTAAGCCTCTTGAAGGAGTGAAAGTCTCCGAGGGTAATCCATTAACCAGGATTGAAAAACTGGGAGAAGTAACTAGGGCCATAGCCTATTTGATCCAGTTATGTTCAAACCCAAAAGCAATGAGAATTTTTCTGATGTATGTCAAGTTTAGCTTATCATAGGCTTTGGCTATGTCCAATTGCATGATCATACCAACTTTCTTATTGTTTGTCAGCGAGTGAACCACCTCATGAGCTTGAATGATGTTTTCAAGGATTTGTCTGCCTTCCACATATCCCGATTGTTCCGCTGACACCAGGGTAGGAAGAAGGGGTTTGAGTCTATTGGCAACCACTTTGGAAATAATTTTGTAGACAACATTGCACAAGGCAATGGGTCTGAACCTTTCAGGAGTTTGGGCCACTCCCTGTATAGGGATCAGGGCGATAAAGCTGGTGTTAAGCGCCTTGAGGATAGTTTTATCCCTTCTTGAATCTTCCACCACGTTCAGAATGTCCTATTTTACTATATTCCAGCAGGCTTTGAAGAAGTCTACATTGAACCCATCCGGACCTGGTGCCTTGCCATTTTGCATCTCTTTAAGGACTTCACTGACCTCCTCTTCTGACACTGGTCTGTTGAGGTTGTAATTGTCCTCTTTGGAAACCAGCTTAGGTATGTGTCTAGAAATATCCTTGATAGATTGATCTCTGTTAGAGCAGGTTTCCTGAGCAATGCCCCGAAAGTGCTGAACGAGTATTGCTTCGATTTCTTCATGTGTGCTGAGCATGTTACCTTTCTTGTCCTTAATAGAAGAAATCCTGTTGTGAGCTTTGTTCGCCATAGTGGATATGTGGAAGAATCCAGTGTTGCGATCTCCTTCTTTTATCCATTACACTCTGCATTTTTGCCTCCAAAAAATCTCCTCTTGTTTACATAAGTTCTCCCAGTCATGATGATATTTAGTTGCCATTTCATTTTTCTCCTTATCAAAACCCTCTGTAATTAGGGTTTGGTTGAGTTTCTGCATTTTTCCTTCCACATTTTTTTTGCTTCAAAAATGTTGCCATATTCCTTCTTATTCTAGTCCTTGAGCTGGAGTTTAATGTGTTTGAGTCTTTTCTGAAGAAGGAACATTCTTGTGCCTTGCATTTCCAAATCTTCTGTCCACCAGATAGTTATGTTGTTATGGAAGTCTGTGTGGGAGAGCCAGATATTCTCGAATCTGAAAGGTCTATTGTTAGGTTTGCCAATGCCCTGAATGTCCAGTTGAATCAGCCAGTGATCCGAGCCTCCAAAGGGAAGAACACTCGCAACTATGTCCTTGTCCTTGATCATAAGATCTTCTAAAATTATAAATCTATCCAATTTGGAGGCTACTCGAGACTCTCCTCCTCTTTTATTGTTCCAAGTAAAAGTACCATTATTCATAATGATATCCATGAGCTTCATACTATCTATGAAGGTTTGAAAAGCACAAGAATCTTTGGTTATAATTCAGGTTCCTCCTTTTTTCTCCGATAGTGTTTTTATCATATTGAAATCATCCCCTAGGATGTAGGGGATTTTAGCACGATGTTCCTTGAGCTTCTGCAGTGAATCAAGAAACAAGAGTTTACCCTCTATCCTTTTGGGGCCATACACATTTGTAACCAAGTACATTTCCTTATCTCCCACTGGCTGAATGACCATTGAAAGATAATCTCTAGATGCTTCAGCATCTATCATGTCAATCTTTTGGGGGTTCCAAAGTGTGAGAATTCCTCCTGTTGTCTTCTCTGCTTTGACTTCTAGAAGAAGATCACATCCGGGGCTGCTTGTTTCATTCTGTTACTTAATAATCTTTGTTTTCTTTTACTACCTAGAACTCATATATTCCAAGAAGTGAACTTCATTATCAAAGATTTGTAAAGGAGTAGCTGGATAGGTCTTTCATCTTACCTGAATCTATCATTAACTTCCCACATTCCATCAACAGTTCGTTCTGTTTTTTCTGGCATCTTTTCTTTCCTGGATTCTTGGTGCTAATCCTGGTGTGGCTTTCATAGCTTTCACTCCCTCATTACCTTGTTTTACATTTTTCCTTAGCTTTTCGGATCCTTTGTTATGAGTTTTCCAGATGAACAGCCGTTGTACTCTGTGGAACTCCTCTTGAGGTAACGAATCCACTCCCTCTTTGGTTCCTTGTTTCAAGAAGCCTTCTAGATCTAGATTCTCTTTCTCCAGAATTTCCTGTAGTTCGTGATCCTCCATCTCCATATCGCTTTGGGTCATTTCCCGATCCATTTCCAGTTCTGCATCACTCATCATGTCTTCTTTATGTTTATTTATGTATTTTGTTTGCTCCACATTGTCTTCTTTCTCTTCCTCCACTGGACTGCCTCCCTGGACATGATCTTCTTGTCTCATCACTTCTTCCTCTACTAGGCCCAACTTGAAACCTATTTTGACTAGCCTGATGCTTATCTGTTTGAGGTAGTTTCAGTCCTCGTTTGCTCCCTTTTCCTTTCTAGACCACCTTATGAAAGCTTTCTGAATCTTTCATGGTGTTATTTTTACTTATGTTTCATGTTTTACTGAGAGGGCAATCTCTGAATAGGTGACCATGCTCATGGCATTTACAACATTTGAAAGGGATGTGTTCATAATCCACTGTTTGTACCCATTCTTCATCCAACACTTCCAATATTACCTCATCCGGCAAAGCTCCAGAGAGGTCCATCTCCACACATATCCTTGCAAAGGATGTGTATTTTCCTTTTCTAGTGGCCTCAGAGGCTTTGACAAAACGCCCTAGCTTATTTCCTATGGCAGATAAGGATTCCAGTTGCCAATAATCCAAAGGTAAAGAGTAGAGTCTTACCCAGACTCGAACCAAGGTGAAAGTTTCGTGTTCTAGGACAAAATTCATCACCCATGGTCGCATATATAGGCCTGCAACTACGTAAAAGTAGGGCCCTCCTTCAAACACTCTGTCCTTATCTTCAATATTTGCAAAAACTACAGTAAAGAATCCTTTTGGTCCCAGGTGAAGTTCTATGCTACCTTTTTGTTTCCAGTTGTAATTGCATACGTTTGCATGTGGTCGCTATGCGCCCTCAGCGTAGGGTCATTCAACACTACTCTTGGCACGATTGAGGTTTTGGGCTTGCATGGTCCCTTTGGTGCTTTGCCTTTTATATTATGTTCTTTGTCTTCTTCCTCGTTGTCTTTAATGTAGTTGCTTTCCTTGGTTTTGGCGCCATTCTACCCCTCTTATTTATCTCTCTACCTTTCATCTGCAGAAGGATCTTTGTCCTCCTCAACTGGTTTCTTACCTCTACCAGCCACTATCTGCTTAAAGGAGGGAGTGGAGCTCCCTCCCTTGCGTCCCTCCATGTAGAACCAGCTCTGAAGTTCGCAACCCTAATTCACCGGTCAACGCGCTCTCTCAATTGGAATGTATTACTTATTGGTGCTTAGAATTAGAGATTGGATTTCCATCTTGGATTTTGACCCACTTCACTTTTCTTCATAAATTTAACTTTATCTAAATTTGATTCATTTATATAATATTTTCATAAATTTAACTTTATCTAAATTTAATTAATCTATATAATATTTTCATAAATTTAATTTTATCCAAATTTGATTCATTTATTGATTTAACTTTTCCATGTTCACTATTACACTTTTAACTTTATTTGAAATTAATATGAAGATTAAATCACACAATTATCTAACAAGTCTAATAATTTGTTACATTTTATAAACATGGTGTTAACTTTATAGTGCCTATTTAAAGAGTTAAATTAGTTGTAAGGGAATAATGTGTTCATTCTCATTTTATTAGTAGGTGGTCATTTTTTTATATTAATATCAATGCAAACTTTTCAAAGTCTTAATAAGACTTATTATTTTATCTTTTCTCTTTTTATGGATAACTTATTAATCTTGGTCTTTCATTAATTAATCATTAATATTATATATTATTTCATGGTTTGACCTCTCCTCCCATTTAATAATTAATATTAATATTAACATTATATATATTTTTTGGTTGATTTCTCTTCTTAGTAAAAAATGGTTCCATTAACAGTAATTATTTCCTTGACTTATATTTTTACCACCTTGCACTCTTTTCAAACATTAAATTCATTAGTTGTCGATTATGGATGGAGTATCCACTCAAAATTTTAGATGTTTCCAAACTTTGATATATGGTACAATTCCAAAAAGATCTCTAGCCAAAACACAGTTTCCTAAAAAGTGTTGTGTTACATTTGAAACTCACATCTTTTTATCCCAAGTAACAAATTCATGGCTACAAAATTTGAGCATTCAATAAGAATTCAATGTAAATATTTAGATACAAAAGAATGCTTAATTCAAGGGGTGTGATTGTTGCATTCACATTCTTCACTTACATCAAATAATGGGGTTTATCAAAGTTATTTGTATTATGAAGACACTACAAATATAGATTATAATATTATAAATTACAAATGAAAAAGTTTTAATTTATCTCAATTTGTGAGGGAGTTTTTTTACAAGGTCAAAATTCTAATTCCAAATATTACTTTTCTAATTTTCTAAAAATTAGGGTATTTCAACACTAAAAGTGAATTAAAGTTCAAACTCAATTTAATGATGTTATTTAAGTTTAGTTTTCCTTTTAGTGTGTTTATTTAATGTACTTTAGTTTAGATAATCAAAAATCATAACCATGTCTTATATATAAGTGATCCCATAACACAACATCTCCTGGATTATAGTGACATTGTATTGGTTTATGATACATATTTACAAATATGGAGGATCATTTGTCATGATTGATAACAAAAGTTTTTACATAATTGTCTTTTTAATATTAATAAATTGTTTCTAGGGTCATGGATATTTACCCTATTTGAATTGTTTTATCAAATAAACCTTTGTATCTTATCATTGGTTTATGTGTGTTGATAGTCTTTTCAATTACTTTTAATTATCTTAATGATAAATTGATGATATGTTCATTTAAATTGTCAATCTGAGGTTTGTTTGGGACTCGCAAACTGTTTTGCACAATTTATGCTAGTGTAATCTATTATGTGTCAAGAAGTTGTAGTAATGTAACAATTCAATATTTAGATGCTTTCACTAGTTGCTAATCTAGAACACCACTCTTGCATGAAATACAAAAACACTCATAAAGTAAACTGTAAGAAAAGAAAATTGTTGGAAATGTAAATAATGCTAGTGGAAAAGGAAACACACAAATCACTACGAGTGACATGTTCTAGTGTAGCTATATTCTTGATTAGTTGTAACAAAGATGCAACAACACATGCCTGGAATGCAAGTATGATGGAAACATAAAATAGACATGAAAAATTAATCACAATGAAGTTCCTATCGATGAAAATAGTGTAAAAATACACTACAGGCAAGTTGCAACAACAACCAATTCAACAAAAAATAAGCATCTTTATTAGCCTTTGGTTAATATTGTGATTAAGACCTAGAACAATATATGCTAGAGTCGCAACAACTCATGAGTAATATGGTTATGGATAGAAAATATCAAAGTTGTAACGAAAACATTAATGGTGCTATAGCAAATGAAAGTCACGAATTGCAACGTGTATCAATTGAAGTTCTCTCCCCTTATCCACAAATTGTTATCAAAATTATTCTCTGTAACCTAGTGAGTTGCAACCCAATCCACTTGGTTGGCTAGAAAATAAACAAAAGCTCCCAATTGTACATCCCCCACAAAATGATTGGGGTTCCAGATAGTATCATGGAATAATAAATATTATGTTGATGCATCTCACAAAGGAGGTTCTTCTCCTTAAGAGTGCACTGAGAATATGCTATGAGAAAATTGATAGGATTAGTGGTTTCAAAAGACTTTCCAATAATTAATGTATTTTTCTGAAATAATAAATAATTATCTTGTAAAAGTATTATGTATTGGAGAGAGGGAGGTTTGTGGTTGAGGGAAACCTCCACTAGCATACCTAGTTGGACCTTTTGTATCTCCAATTGATTGATTTTATGTTCTAATTAGTCCATTTTCTTCCTATCCTCCTCCTTTGGCTCCCATTTCATCTTATACATTTCTATAGTTTCAACTCATATATCTTTCAAGTCATTGAAAAGTTTTTGGTGTTCTTTGAGCGGTATTACCTCCTCCTCATAAGAAGCCAACAAGTGTTTCCACTTGTCCTCTTATGCTTTTATTCACTGCTTGTCTTCTTTTGATTTTAGTTTAAGCCTGAATAGTTTTATCAATAGCGGCATTTTTAGTCTATATTTCCACATCTATCCTTTATATTTCTTCATCAGGGGTTTCCTCCTTTTGCTATTTGATAAGTTCCTTGGAAACAATAAACACTGCTACTAGGGCAAGGCATTCTAATCCTTCAAAAGATAACCCTTCATACGTGATTGTCCTCGTTGCATCAATCATAATTTGCAAATTTTGATTCTTTGAGTAATTTGTTTTGTATAAGAAGTGAGGTATACAAAGGTAAAGAGGGTAGCTCCCTTACTTTTTTATGCTCTATCGTAATGGAAATAATTGCTTCTCCAATACTAGTTTCTACAAGTGTGGCAGTAGGTGTACCTAGGGGAGTAGTACCAACACTTCTACATGATCAACAATAGAAGTTTCAACAGGAGGGCTTACAGAGGTGACAACAACCACATCTTTGGGAGTAGCAATAGTGACATCTGTGATAATGACAACAACTACATCTGCGATAATGGCACTAGTTGCGCCCTTAAGAGTATCGTCTACAGTAGTAGTACCCTCATTACATGAGTATGCATCCATCAATGCAACAAACCCCTCCCCAATAACTCTCCTTTCTACTTCTTCTGTCACTAAGGTCACCAGCCATGAATTCTTCAAACCCTAGTTCCTCTGAATCTATTGGTTATTGTGTGTCAATAAGGGTGGTGCCTTGTCGGTGTTTTAGGATTTCCTCTACCCTTGTTGGTTCTTGTGTAGCAGCATGGGTTTTGGTTGTGGTACCAGTGTGTTGCATCTTCTTCTTTCTAGGAATAGAGGGGGTTATCTTTAGATACACTCTCACTCTCTTAGTGGCTAGTTTGCTACTAATTATCTCAATTTCAAGGCTACTTTCCTTATGTGGCATTGTAGTGCTTGTCACTTCTTCCTTAATAGGCCGAAGTGGGTACTTTGTAGCTAATGGAGCTATATAAATGCATTCATCTTCCTCCTTAGTTACAATAGGTGGAGTTGCAACAACTTTGAGCTCAATTGACGAAGTTGTAGGTATTAGAGCTATATTAACTTCTTCCTATGTTATTCCTACTCTTTTCAAAGCCCTCTCCATGAGAAGTGTGATAAGGTCATGGTGAGACATGGAATCTCTTAGTCTATTGGTTTTCTGTACATGGGTCACCATGTACTACATCATCCTAAATATGAAGTACGACATATTGATAGTGCGACCATGTCTAATATGGTCAAGGAGGCAAATGTGATATAGGTATACATGTGAAATTTCATTAATTTCAACAACTGGAATTCAATCTTTTATACACTAGATATTATATGTCTTCATAAATTTTATTACAAAAAATAATAATTAATTAACTACTGCAATATTCACAAATAAATAGAGTAACTAAGAAATAATCCACACACAAAATTATTAACATCGGTATTCTTGGACAAATTGTCCTTGGAAAAACCCCAATGTGGGAAAAACCAATTCTGCAGATGAGGTTTTATATTATTAATGAATATTCAACAATTTGAGAATTACAACAATTGTTTGCCTCTCACTGGAAAAGCTTTGGAAAACAATTTTATCCACTGGAAAACTTGATTTGGAAACAAAAGTTTCTCTTTTGCAAAACCTCATGACCTACTACTTGCAACTCATGCCTCCTTCTTGCAATTCGCACTAGCTAATCTAGAAAATGCGTATAACCCAACTGGAACTCACACTACCTCTAGAAATCGTTCATGCAATGTCTTCTTTCGCTTGCAACTTAATTGAGAAACTCATACTCCCTATCGCACCTATCTCTGAAAACTGGAAATCAATATGTTTCCCAGCTAAGTGCATTGGCTAACTTGCATTGACTAGTACAACCTCACTGCAGAATAATTTGGCCTCCTTTCCTCTTTGAAATTACTAGAAATTATGTGGAGAATTTCTCAAGAAACTCTCTTCCCAAACTCTTTGTTGAAACCCCATTGTTGGTGTCTCCCCTTGCGCCCTTGTTATCACTGCAAATCACACTTACTGAGTATCTTTGTGTGTTCTCCAAACCCCCACCAACTTGCTCTTACACGCTCTCGTTGAGAAACCAATGACTATGATCTAATATCAATCAATGGCTAAGATCATCTTTGACCCCATCGTGTAATTTTTATAGGAGTATCTAGAGTAAAATCGATTTACCTTAATTAATTTGATTTAATTAAATATTTTTCGTATGTTAGACTTAGGAAAATATTTAATAATTGGCTAACTAATCTAATTAAGGCTTTTCTTATGAAATGTTTTATGGGTATTGGAGAAAATGTGTTCCTTAGTCTCATAGAAACAATAGAGACTAGAACACCTATATACTGCTACCAAAAACTAACACTCCCTCTTAGCGAGGAATGTGCTCTCCACTACTCCCATATTATTCTTGAAGTAGACAAACTTTTCCCTACCCAAGGCCTTCATGTGTATATCCAACCTTCTGATCTATGGGAACATATTGTATCCGAACTAATCCATGAGATGAATCATGTACATTGTGCTTAATATTATAGATCCATCAAGAGCCTACAACAGACCTATCCACAGGTCTAGGCACAACCTCCCATAAATTATTGATCATGATGGATTTGTACTCCTCCACAATGGAATCCTGCCACACCTAATGCTATGCATTTTCCTCATTACTGGAAGTTTGTTTGTCAAAAACCTTTGTCATCAACACCTTGTACCTTTCTAGTTTTCTACGCTCTCTACTGCTCACCCTAGGAGCTCTCATGAACTCTTGTGCATCCTTAAATGTATGAAGCACCTCTCTACTCCTTATGTTATTGGTGGTTGGAGCTTCTTGCTCCTCATACTACCCCTACTACTCTAACTATTGTGAAATCACTGGACCTCCTACACTTGAGCTAGTGCTCATGCTCGTAATTGTACTTGTGCTTTGTTGTCCCCGTGGCTGCTGCTCAAACCTTGGAGCTTTTTCTGGCCTAGTTTGATCATCTGTTGGCAACCCCCAAGGTCTCCTAAATGCTTTCTCCTCCTGGAATTTCATGCCTTGTCTTACTATGATCCTCCTGCTACCTGAAACATAGATTATGTATGCCTTAGATGTTTCTCTATAGCCAACGAAATATCCCTTCTCTGTGGTCTGATCCAATTTGGTGTATTTATCATTTGGAACATTATAATAAGCTATACTTCCAAAGATTTTCAAGTGCCCGACCTCTAGCTTCTTCCTGGTGAAGACCTCCTCTGGTGTTATCATCCCCAACACTCTGTGAGGAACCCTGTTCTGTATGTAAATTGTTGTGCTAAATGCCTCTTCCCATAAAAACTTAGGCATATCTTGGTCATATAATAGTGCCCTCGCTGCTCCAACAACCATCCTGCTCTTGCCCTTTACAACCCCATTCTATTGTGGGTTGTGTGGAGTTGTGCACTCTCCCCTAATTCCCTCCTTCACACATAACCCCATGAAGGCCTTATCTTTGTACTCATCTCCATTTTTTTTCTGAAGCACCTTGATAATTTTACCTGTCGTGTACTCCACAAGAGCCTTGAACTCTTGGAAATGAATGAAGACCTCATCCTTTGCCTTCATAAAATAGATCCAAGTTTTTCTAGAGTAGTCATCAATGAAGATTACAAAATATTCATAACCCATGAGATATCTGGTAGACAATGAGCACAAATATCTAAGTGTATCAATTGAAGAACACCACTAGATCTACTATCACTATTTGGGAATGCTACCTTTTCAAATTTCCCAAGCACGCACCCCCTACATATATTGTCATGTTTCGTGCTCAATTCTAGAACTCTTGTCATAGTATCCCTGAACATATTCAGTGCTCCATGATGCAAGTGTCCCATCCTCCTATGCCACAACTTTCCCAAGTCTCTGCCACTGTTACTGTTGCTACTAATCATTGCCTTTGGGGAATCAAATTACAACTTGTACAACTTATTTCTTCAAACCCCAATCTGTTTGACCTTCTTCCAACTCTCGTGCTTGATGTAAAATTTCTTCCCCACAAAGTAGACATCATACCCCTTATCCTGTAGTGTAGAAACTAAAATTAGGTTATGTTGATGGTGTTGGACCCACCAACAAAGGGGATCTCTGGGTATGAAGTCCCAACAAGACCTCACACTCTTTAGTTTAGGAGTCCCATCTGGTACGATGGTCTGGTTTCCATTATCTTAGAGATTTTCCTTAGCTCTTGTTGTTTAGCACATGAGAGTGTTATGCTTGTAACTTCAAGAAAGCGAGGTGAGCATGAATGGTGAGTGTGTAATGTAACTCTGTGTCTGGTTTCTCTTAATTTCAAAAGGGGGAAGTAAAGTGAGCCTCTTGATGAGAGGGAATATTCCCAACCCAAGAAGAAACACAAGTGAACAACAACAAGGGGTTGTCCAACATCCCGCAAAATAGTCCACAACGAATGCGGCAATTGTGAAAACCAAAGTTCAAGGGAAACCACATACACATCCAACAGATTAGTCCACATGGGGGTGACAGTTGTTAAAATCAAGACAACACAAAGATGGTCCATATAATGTATGGTGGAGTAGTCCACACGTACGGGACAACAATGATAAACAATACAACACATCTTCAACAATATGAGTACTAAAATAACCGAAGTAGTTCAACTATCTTAGTACAGGTTCAACAAACATGCATTACAAACGTTTAAAGAATAGTCTTATAAATGGATACAAAACATGCATGAAAATTTGCTGGCCTGAGACATGCTTCTGAATTAAGCAAAAGTTCCAAGACACATTTGTACATCATACCTCACTAGTCCCAGTATTGGGACGTTGGAGCCACTGCTCGCTCCTCAAAGAACAAACTATAGACTCTCAAGGCTAAGTGGGAGGAGCCAAGGTGAAAAGTCCTTTGCTCATATAATGAGGGGGAATATATAGCCAAGGGGGGTAACTGACTCTTGAGACTCTTCGAATTCCCTCATGACTATTTGACTTCCTAGTAATTTTTGACTTGACATGACTCTTCAACTTCATATGTGGGTCTCTTGGACTTCCACTTTACATTGCATTGATTACAACACGTATGGCCCATAGTAGTGATGTGGTTGAGACAACTCATGACACAACTCGACATGACACTGCTGACATGTATTGGCTAACTATGGTGTTTGTTTTGAGTTGTTGTGTTGCTAAGTAATGATATGCTCTTGGTGTGACATGTCTTGACCTCTGCATGGAAAAGTGTGTGGGGTCTTTGATGTTATTGTTCTTTGCTTGATGGTTCATGTATATGTGTCCCTTTTGCTTGCTATTCGATGTGTGTCGTGCGTTCGTTCGACTATGAGAAAGTCTTCTAGCATGCACTCCTTTTCCATCTCATTCATCATCGTTCCATGTTTCATTGACCTACCTGTTCCTGCAATCACTCATGACGAGACAACATCAAATCCAAAAATATATTAGTCTAACATGATCCATTGTTTTCCGTTTCAGAGCAGGTGACCGGGAGAGAGACAAGGCACTGAAGCTGTGCATAACACAGCACGGGCCGGGATGCGAGGCTCCAGAGCACTGTTAGGAAAAACTGTGCACTTGTCACTAGGAGGTATATTTTCCTAATCTGAGACAACAGTGACAAGTGTGGGGCAAAACCCAGTTGGGAGGCAGAATTGCACAGTTTCTGGGTGTAAGGCCAAGCAGGGCATTAGGGAACTGTTGGGCCAATCTGTGTAATCTTCAAGGGGAGCACTGGGTAGGTCATCCAACTAGGATCTGTGATGAAGACAGTGCGGGCAGCAAGAGGCACTCGTAGAAAAATATACGCAATTTTCTAGAGGAGGACAAGGTCGGGTTGCAGGATCTGCTGGTCAAATTTGTGCAATCCTGGGAGACAATTTAGGCCTGGACATAACTGCGCAATTTCTGGGTTGATTGCAAAGAAGGATAGAAGGGTAGGTGACAACCAGATCTGTGTAGTTTTCTGAGCGAGAGAAAAGAAGGCCAGCAGGGAAGTATGCCTGTTAGATCTACGCAGTTTCTGGGTTGATTGCAGAGTGATGCAGAAGGGCAGGTGACAAACAACTCTGCACAATTCTTGGGCTGATTGTAGAGCACGGTAGTAGGGCAGGTGATAAAAAATTCTGCATAATTCCTGGGCTGATTGCAGAGCAGGACAACAGGGAAGCCTACGTAGCAGAACTGCGCAATTTCTTGGGACAGTGCAGTGACAGGCAGTAGAGCCTTGTCACACATGTCTGCGTAGTTTCTGCAGGCAGTCAAGTTAGACAAGTTATGCATAGATTTGGAGATCACTATAGCCTTGGATCACAACTCAAGTCAATTTTTTCCGGTTGAACAACATGACGATTAATGGGAGATCTTGCAATAATGGATCAGGTTCTTGGACAACTTTTGCACAATTCTGGGAGACAGTCAGCTGGCTTATCTCTAGAATTGTGCAGTGTGGGCTGCCCAAAGGACAACCTCAAGCTCTACACAGTTCTGGGTAGCAGTGAGAGGTCACTGAGATCAAGGTTCGATTGAAGGAGGGTTATCTAGTCGGCAGATTTTTAGGAAAATGACTAAGTGTGAAATCAAGTGTACTTGTGCATACATGACAATGTAATCATACACTTAGCACGACTCGACAACAATGCACCTCAAACCAACAAGACAAACATGTTCTCAGTGACACTAACTGCAAGGTTAAGAGCGACAAGTGCAACAGTTGAGATATGTCTTTGAATTACCGTGACGACACTTGCGTGAAAATTCTTACAAATTTGTGTGCTAGTGTGACTGATGTCGACAGAGCGAAAACAACTCATGTACACAAAGACATACCTTAAAAATTCTAGAACAAACTCGCAAGCATGACATAGCGATCAACATGGAAAAAGACAACTGATGGTCGATCAATCAAAAAGGGTGTAATAACTCATCAAGAGCTCATGGGATGAGCTTGAGTGTTTGCAACCATTGAGGGTAAAAACCAAGGAACACTCTGAAATTTGGATGCATGCCAACATTTTGGAGGGTGTTGTAGCTGCTACAACACTTGGCGACACACTGATTGAATACCAGCTTCTCTGTTTTGGTTCATTTACAGCACATGGCCTTGGCCTTTCAAGAAGTATTGATTCATTGAGTAGGTTACTTTGGCTTCCCCACTTACCCCATGGACAAACATGGTTCACCTTGCACCAACTCAGTCAAACACAACAAAATTTTCAGCTAGATCACAGTGTTTCGAAATCGGAAAGGGTAGGTTGGTTCGTGAGCTTAAGATTTGCAGAGTATAAGTTTTCATCTTTGGTGTTGCTTCGCTACTAGTAGGCCTGGAAAGTACCCTGGCGGAGTCATGCAGGAACACAAGCATTGCTCCACTTCGAGTGAGCCTAGTCAGTATCCCAGTGGAGTTGTCTGCTTCACCTCTCTGCGCAGGAAGCCTTTCTCTTCTTTCAACTTTGTATTTTTTTGAAAGAGGATTGTGCATATGAGCTTATTTATTTTTGGGGTGGAAGAGGGATCCCAACTTATTAAGAGAAGAAGAGTTTGTTCCTTCAAAGAAGCATGTAAGACATCTAATTTAAGTTTTCTCATTTAGATTTTTCCCCTTCTTCGTTTCTACTAGTTGGATTAATCTTGAACACGCAGAGTAGAAGACTGAGTATAGGCATGGGGTTTCCCAATTTGGACACAAGTTCATGGTTTGACCAAAGCTTTCCCTTATAGGCAAATTTTATTTTCTATCAAGGCTTCATCGAGAAAACGTTACAACCAAGTACAGAGAAGGTGGACATAGGAATGGCCAAGTGTTGCATTGTTACGAGACTCTTTAAATTTGGCCACATACTTATTCAAAATCCATAACATAGTATTGGACAACACTTATTTACGTAGCGAAAACAAAAGGTAAAATCAACACGAAAGAGAAAAAACAAGACAAGGAAATGAGTACACAACAAGTAAACAAAACTAGAAGACAAGAAATAAAAATGACTAAAGAAAACATAATGAAAATAAGAAAACCATGATGGACTAGGAGTGCAAGACGAGTGCAAGGAAGGAAAACTAAGATGCAACTAATCCTACTCCTATCCTAATAGCTAAACTATTGGTTTTACATGACATGAAATTTCCAGTGAAGTGACAGTAGTCGTTCCCAACCTGCAACCACGAAGATACAAGCGATTAAAACAAATAACAAATAGGGTGCAATAGAAAATAAAAAAGCTTGAAAATCTTGCACACAAAAAGGAAGGTCTTGCCCATGGGCATAAAAATGTGTCACGACCACCCAATACACATGCTTACCTTTTCGATGGATACTAATATTCAATAAAACTTGGAAGCCTCTTGCAAGTGTGTGGCCATTTGCAACAAGCTTCTTAGCGAGCGCAAGGAAGGATTGAAGCTTGTTGCCAACAACATGGCTCGCCAAGTAAGATTGTTCTAGCCATTGAGCAATTGGATCGTGAAATTCATAATGGTTGTTTGGAAGGTATCATGACCTATGAAAAGATGGCTTTCTAAATGGAGAGACGGGATCATGATGGGAATTAGAAAAACAAATCTGATCATTCTCATCAGTCATGCTAAGATAGTGAGGACCTGCCATAACTATCAGTGTAAGCTAAAGTGCCTCACCTACTTGACATAAATCTGAGGAGAAAGATTCTAAACAATGAATATCGAAGAGAACGAAGTAACTGTCATTGAATGTACTGTTGGGAAAATGATAAGTTGCATGAAAGCCACCCAAGATGGGGAAATGATCAGATGAATTTGTTAAAATATCATATTCCCAATTTGAAATGAACAAAGACAAATTCATCTGAACAATATTGCAAACACTTTGATCAATGGAACCAAGTTCACCATGAGCTAGACATGACAGACCACCCCCTGCAACTAGTGAAAAATTGTACAGGCATCATGGTCATCACATGAATGTAAAAGGGATGTCAGCATTGTGAATGTGTGAAACTAGCTGGGGTGTGGTGAAATGAAAGGAACTTGATTCACGTGATAGATCATGCGCTCATCATCACACAGGGGAATTGTTGGTGTGATGAGAGAGCATATTTGAAGTACAAGGTTCGCAAGGAGATTGAGGAGCTGATCATGAGACAAAAAATCCGATAAGTATGACCGTGGGCAAAGACAATATTTGAGATGATCAAATTCATAATTCCATGATTTCATGAGGGAAAGACATTCCCACCCTGAGTTTGATGCAAGAGATGTGCGTTGTCACTCATTTCTTTACAAGTTGTCAGTTGTCCAGAATGCCTAACAACAGTGAATTTGAAGCCATTTCCAATGCCAAAAAATATATCATAGATAAATCATACCCTCTCTATTGCCTAGTTCTCGGAAAGAGCTTTCCAGCAATATATGGAAGTCCAAAAATGGACTCTTGGAGCAAAAGTTATAGCATGTTGAAGTTACCCTTGGGAAAGCTAGAAAACAAAGAGAAAACACCAAAGGAGCAAGGCAAATCGCAATCAAAGATCCGGGGGAAAATCGAAATCATAATCGGCGGGGTCTCGGGGCATAGACTTAAGGTTATCATTGGTTCACAATGCCGAACATCGATATCATAGACCTGAAGTCCCACAGTCCCATGATATCAGTTATCAGCAGATCATCGGGGTTCTAAACATAAAATACTTACAAACCACCGATTTTTTGATATAGTGTTACATCATCGTGGGAGGCCAAGAATTGTTAACAAAGAAATTTCATGGAAAAACCAAAGTAGGGCTGCCCTCTTTTTCTCCCCCGCACATGGTTGTACGGATTAATAGTTTATCGACAGTGGGTAGTCCCGCAATGCCGCATCCCACAGTCCCACAGTCCTGCAGTCCTATGATATAGGCAATCAACAATCATTGGAGTAAAGGGGTTATCACTATAAAAACCTTGCAATCTCACCAATTTGTGATGCAGTGTTAAAGTGTCGGGGGAGGCCAAAATCAGTTTACATAGGAAATGCCTATGAAAACATGGTCGGGCATGCCATTTTCTCTCTCCTCAGGGGGCCACATGGCGGCATTTGATAGGTCCTCAGAGCTGACATGGAAGCTGATGTCATTGCTAACATGGCGGTACAAATGCTAATGTGGCAGTGCAGGTGGACACATGTCACTCAATTGCAGTGTTTTTAGGGGTCTTATGGGGCCATTTTTGGGTGAAACATGGCAACGATGACGTCACCCCACAGATCGGCGATCGACGATTGCACAAAGTGTAAGATTCTTTCCCCCACTAATGCTCTTTCCCAGCTATGATTGTGATAAGGAAAAGGGTCCCCGGATGCGATGTTTCATAGGTTATATTTTATAAGGATTTCACGTCTGGGATATCATCCAATGCGGTATAAAAGGTTATCAAAGGCATTCCATGTTACAAAAGAAAATTCCCATCTGACAACAATTGAGAGCCTTAGCCCCTAAGGGCTAAGCTCTTGGTCACAGCTCGTAGTCAGGTGATATGAATAAGTAGAAAGGGGCTGAAGTAAAGGGGGCCTAAGGAGAAATCAGAGCGCACCTATTTCATGTTATTTCAGCGATAGAGGCCCACATCCAAAGGACTTCTTGTTACACCGTAAACGGAAACCGAGGTGTATTAGAGCATTGAAAGGATTATGCAGAGCTCTTAAGGAAGATGGGTCAAAAGTTGTGATATTAAATAGAGTATGGGTAGCATTAAACTAGTATGGGGGACTCATGAAAACTTAATGACTTGGCATGAAGCCTCACTCCTCTACACAAAAAAGGATGCAAGACAAGGACTTGTAGCGACCCACTCCCCATTCCACATAATTGATCATTCATGCAGTAAAGGAAAAAATGACAGAAAATGGCCCTGCCGTAGAGGAACACATCATAGAAGGGACGTGGCTTGATCAGGGGCCTCCAGTGGAACAAAATGGGGACACCTCCTCCTTCATCTTTCATTTTTCCTACTTTTTTCATTAGTTCTGCAATTAGCATTTATTTCCAAGAAAGGGAGTAGATCCCAATTGTAAACTTTGGGCAGTAGGAGCTATCACAGGCCAGGGCAACTAGTGCATCAGGTAGTTGGCCTTTGGCTGAGATATTTTGTAACAACTATTCCAGCTCCCCCTCTTCTTATAAATAGGGGGAAGCAATCTTAAGAAGAGGTTCTAGAATTTCTCGCCCGATGGGTCTGAACTCTGTTATACCAATTTGGGCTCATAAATTTGTAAGAGAATGACTTGTATTTCAGGTTGTATTAATTTACATAAGAAGATCTTTCGGACTAAGAAAAGAAATGGTGGTGATTCCCCCTTCTAAGTATTACAATATGTTATCCTCCTATTTAATTCCATTATGTTCATATTCTTCTCTACATTCATGCTATAATAGTTGTTAGAAATGCTCTCATGCTTCCTTGCAGATCCATGTGTGTTGATTTATTAATGCATATGCATGAATGAAGGGCTGAAATTATATATTTAAATTGCCCTATATGAATCATATCACCCATCTTCTCTTCTGTCCATTATCTTTTCTTGTAACTCAAACACGTGTAGAATTTACCATTGCTTGCATCTCTATGTGTTCACTATAGAATTCTGGACGTTTTGGGCTCTATATGATGAGTTATGCTTTATCCTAATCCTCTCTCATTTACTCAAAAAATCCTATTAAATTGTAATCCCCTTTGAAGAAATCAGCCTCCATTGTTCTATGTGATACTTTTGGGAACTGCGCGTGTGAGGAAGTACCTAAAATACATAACTCATACCTTTGGAGGAATGAACCAACCCCCTTATTATCTTTCATTACGTGACAATTGGAGTGTTGCAAACCCCTCACATATAACCTTTCATGCACTCCTCTATTTAATATGTCCTAGGCACTGGTCTACAATCAACCAAGAGGCTGTCTCGAGGATGCTTTCTATCTCCCCTGCAGCACTTGTGCTGCTGGTGTGATTTAAAGTGAAAACATCTTTCTGCCATCATTGTCAGGGAATGTATTAGAATATTTTTCCCTGGGTATGACAAAGCATTATATTTCCTCTGTTAGGTGAGCTAGGGAAGTGTGGTTTGAAGATCTCTCACCTTAGTGACTCCAGTATCAAATTTATGGTAAACATCCTGGCGACTCCATTGTCCATATTTCTATTTGATCATCCTGGCTTTCAAGTAGCCCCATACTCACTCTGATGCTACAGTAGCTGAAAAATCTCCCTACTTTTGAAGCTAAAATCACTCGTATAGGGAGATTTTCAAGATGGCCCTTCCTACATTCCTAGTCAACAAATTCGCCCCACATGATCTTTCTTCTATTGTTGATTTTCCCCATCATGTTCCTTCATTTCATGAGTGGGATAGTTATTTTCCTAGATTCAGTGGGAGCACAAAGAGGAGGCCTGACCAGCACCTCAAAGAGTTTCATGAATGCATAAAACAACAAGGTATCTCCCTTAAATATGTACAAATGATGTTATTCATGTATTCTTTAGAGGGGGATGCTAGAGTTTGGTACAAAACCATGCCTCATGGTAGCATATCTTCCTTAAAAAGTTTCCATATGGAATTCAACCACTATTGAAAAATAATATATCCACTGAATACTCTATTTGAAGATTGTTGTGAATATTTTAATGATGAATATGGTTGCGGAGCTCCTCTCCAAGAAAACATCTACTTGCGTGAAGAGGCATCACCCGATGAGCAAGAAAGAGAGGAAGGAAATATCATTAAGCTGCCAACAAACCCTCAGGGGTCTGTTTCAGCCAAAATGGATGTTTCTCCTTCCTCTGATGAATACAACTCTGTTGTAGAGTCATGTGATGTAGAACCACCACGTTGTCAGTTATGGTATGTTGCAGAAGAAGAGGAGGCCCATCAGGAGGTTCGTGAAGAGGCTCAAGTCCACGATGCATACCCTTCACCTGGAGAACAAGATTAAGACCCTCCTCTTATTTACGAATCATATTATTCAGAGGAGGAAGAGATGGTCGTGGAGGTCCAGAAGGATCTTTTTACTAACAAGTGGGGAGAAATCTCCCAACAACAATATTTTCAAGAAGAACCCAAAGATGAAAACCATGCAGAGTCTGTTGTTGCCTATTGCAGAAAGATTCCTGCCAAGAATTCTCAACAGACCCTCCAATCTATGACTCTTACAATTCAAATAGTGAAGAGTATGTTGCTTATTTCCAAGAATATTGCCCCATTGAAAAATGGGTAGTAAAAGATAAGCAACCAATTTTTCTTGAAAAGGTTGAAGTGGAGGAGCTGGAAAATGTTTGTGTTGCTTTGGCCAAGAGGATATTGGTCAGCAGATTGCTTATGAAATTAAGACAACTGCAAACTTTCCTCGCCTATTTCATGACCTTGTGGCTGAGTACATGAGCCTATGCTTAAGCCAGCAACAAAGGTTGTTTCTGCAACATGTATTAGGTTCTTTATTTGAAAGTTTTTCATGGTGCATGCTCATTTCAATATATGTTTTTTAGCAGCATGAAGGCACTCGGTCCAGCACCTTGTTGGGTTGTGTTATATTCTTTCCACATAGTTTATAGGGGGTTTGAGGGGTACCCGTAACCCCACTTTATGGGGTCCGGGGCAGCACCCTAGAAAACTTTGGTTTTGGACCCTATGTTAAGTTGGGCGGACCCACCTATGGTTTTGTGCATGATTTTCGCACATGTTTTTTGGACGCAATGGTTTTCAGTCCATGGTTTTGGACGCAATGGTTTTTCGGTCCATGTTATTGGATGCTTCGGCATGTATAAATATGTATTGTAACATTGAAAGGAACATAATGAAAAACCAAGCTGGTAGTCCCGGTTTTGGGATCCAGTGGGAAATCTTTGTGTATATGTGTTTTATGTGTTATGCTCTCGCATTGTTTATTTTTCATGTGATTTAGAATTCGTATGCAGGTAATTTCTGTACGGGGTTAAAACCTACAGAAATTATTCTCTGCTATTGCTATCTAAGTCTCTGAGTATAAATCCGCTGTGTGTTATGTATGCTCTGGTCTAACACAGGGCGCAAGCTTTCAGCAGGATACTGAAGAACCCCAGGTAATAGCTAAATGACTTTGGTTACTGTTTAATTTTTTGGGTTATTACCTTGATTGATCCATTAATTTGATATTGAGACATTCTTGTTGTAGGTTAGAGTACAAGTAAGCTTTCTTCATGCCACCCCCATGTAACTCTCTTCTAGCACGAGTGTTGGGTCATCTCGTTTGAATTTTTACATAGGGTTTCTTCTTTACGAGGCGCAAGGTTCCCTAATTATATTCACCTACCACGGCTTGCCTTATGTCTTATGGCTCTGTTTCATGCCAAATTGCTTTCTTGAGTTTTATACGAAGGGTCCCTAGGGTTTAGAAGAAGGACCCTCGAACTGGCTAGATTGTTCGTCCTTCCACTATTAAAGATGTTAATGGTTAATTATGGTGCTCTTTCTAGGGTTTGGTTATAGGTTATTCTTACTCTATACTGGAAGAACTCGTAGCTTCCGCCCATATTTAAGAACTCAGTTGTTATATGTCTTGGTATCTTAGATTTTGGCTTACAACCAATAACTTTTTTGAAGTAGATGGTTAATTAAATAGATGTTTTGAGTCTATTTGTGTGGATTATTATATCATTGTTTGTTTATGTATAAAGGATCTCTTATTCATCTCGCACAAATTTTCCACATAATACGATATATTCACCTGTTAATTATTTTTGGGTTCTTCCACAGTATCATTGTTTTTGGTATTTTACTTGTACTTTATGATTATTAGTTAATCGCGGATTGTTTTCAATTGAATATTTACTATTAACTTTTACTTGTTCTCGATACTTGTATTACTAAGTATTAGCTTAACAACAAAACCATTGATATCTTGCTAAGTCTACTCGGTACTTTGTTCGGGTTGCTGGTTGATTCCAGCTCGACCCAAGTACTAACCTGACTGAGTCCAGCACTTCAACTATTCCTTGTTAATTTATATTGCAAAGGTCACCTAGTAAACCCTTTCGGTGTCTCAAACCACGTTAGCATTTAATTCTTATGATGTGGTATTTATTCCTTATATATCATTTCTTTCTCCAAGAATAGTACTAAATAGAGAGATATATTGTAAATTGACACTTAGTCCACAATGCAGATACCTTATTCTACCACATGGTACCATAGTTATACACACAATTTACGAGATGCACCAACTATCAGTTTATGGAACATACAGACATTTTGTATCTTTTATATTGTAAAATATGATCACTCAGTTATATTTTAAATTCCTCGGCTTCTATTTCTCATAAACATTTCATAATCAAACTAGTCATAGTCAACTTCATGCCAGAGATTATATCAAGCAATAAACTTTATATAGTATCGTGTTACGTATAGATACTTATCTATTATGTTGGGTCTTCTAGAAATTCACAGGGTAACCACACCACCCAACCTTGAGAAAGGGAATTACGTCCTTTTCTCTCCCCAAAGCTTATTTATATTAGAACAATTATTTATCAGTAACCCTAACAAGGGTAGTTCACATGCATCAAAACCCCCTAGGTTCAACCTGGAACTAATTTCAACCATGAGGCTTCCACTGGTTCTTTTTCCATCTTAAGAACACCTCAGGGCAGTGTCTTTCCCCACCCTCACAGTGTCGTGTACAGGTTTCAGTATCGAATTCATTTCTTCCTAATGCCTCCAGCTCCCTCTCCCGATTGCTTTCCTTGGATCTTTTCTTTTTAGATAATATTGTATCTTCCAAGGAAATAAAGGTAATTGATTAATAATTGTTTAGTAAAAAGAGTTTAATCTTAAGATTCCCTTTGGTGAATTCCAAGATTCCCTTAGTTATGAAACAATAAAAGTAAAAGCAAGTAACTCACAATTATTCACAATATATGGAGGGGTGTTACATCTTCCCCCTAGACGCATAACATCGTCCCCGATGTTACCTCGTCCCTTAAATAAGTCAGGATAAACTTCTTGCAGAAAGCCCTCATCCTCCCAGGTAGCCTCTTCTGGGCTAAAGTGTCTCTAGTGCACTTTAACCTGGGTGATGGGTCACCTCCATAGCATTGTTTCCCTTTGGTGGAGAATACACTAAGGCTCTACCAGGAACTATCCATCCGGTTTAACCTATTACACGAACATACATTGTAATTAGCTCATACAAATCATTATATTAATATTACTCATACATAATTAAATTTACATGATTGTCTTACGAATGAATAACATTTCTATGGTCATATACATACTATTTCAATGAGACGTGAAATACATTATGAACTCTTATATGACTGGGTAGTGCCAATCGATACACCATTGGTCCAATTATTTCTAATATCTGAAAGGGACTACAAAATCAAGGGACAAGCTTTGTTGGAAGATCCCAAATGTCAAAAATTTTAATAGATCTGACAGACTTTAGTATTATAGTTAAAAATAAACTTTCAGCGAGAACAAAATCACAAAGGGATTTGAAAACACAGTCACATTATTTGATTAATAACTACAAATAATACATTCCAAAACAATTAACATAGAAACCCTTTCCAATGGCACACAAAGCTTCTCATCAACATACTCAACTAACTGAACTCTGAAGCACACTTATGGACCTTGGATGGATCCACCAGACAAATTACACCCATGAGTTTTTTGTCCCAAGATCAAGCTAGAACTAGCCATACCAAGTTCTCAACAAACACACAATAAGATAGACAAGCTCAGGATGATCCAAATGCTTATCTCCTATCCCATTTTATAGGCTTGATGGACTCTCTAGAAACCTTATTTTATTATTTTCCCTCGAAAAATGAAGGCAAATACCATGGGAAAATTCCGTCCCTTTTGACCATATCAAGAAGAGGGAATATTACAAATCCTCCTGCACCAAGATTGCCTTCCCTCAAGAAATCCACATCTATCCATAGCAAACACATATGTATACTGATATGAAGATTCCATACAAACCAGTGTGTTATTCCATGCCTCCATACTAAATGATCCTAAATGGATCCTTTGATACCTAGATCCAAAGCAATCCTCTGGCTAATCCTACCCTCAATAGATCCACCTGCATCCTAATGCCACCTAGGTCCTAGGACTTGTGGGTTATGATACCATCTCGACCCTCCATCATTGTTTGTGCCTAAGAGCCCAAGCTATAATATGCCCTTGGCTAAGAGTATCTTCCTAGGAATCATTGTAGCAATAGAGTTTCAACTCATAATCTCTCGCTAATCCATCCTGTGGGAAGGATCTCATTCATGAATGCATTCACATGGAATAAGTCTACTATGTTGATGTTTCCCAATGCTAAACTCATGTTGCTCCATCTGGTTACCCAACATGATCCATTTGTATAACTTTTCCCTTCTCTCCCTAATGCATAAAGGTGGGTTGGTAGTACTACAAGCCCTATCTATGTACTTATGTAGAGGGATACTATGGGACTCCTAATTGTGCTCCTTTTGTTGCCTTGTGAGGAACTTGAGACGTTCCTCTACACTAGACAACTTGGTTGCTGACTCGGCACATACCCCTATGAGCTCCTCATTTTTTTTGTTCTCTTGTAATATATTTCCTTAGACTAACTGAATTCTCCGCTTCAACATCATAAGATCTATCTTAAAATGCTCAATATTTCTCTGGAAGTCCTCTCTTGGTAATTTTGGTGTCCTATTGAATGCCTTTGTATTTGCCTGCACCAGATGCTTAACTGTCACAGCTACAACTTGAGATTTTGACTGACACTCTAGAAGTGACTCATCCTATACACTATGTTTGTTACGCTACCCTTCATTTTCATGCTCATCATGTCAATTCACTATTACTAGTTCCCCATTCAAGTCACCCTGAATGTCTTCTTCATGGCCTTATTAAATTATGGAAATAATTTGTAGTTGATCCTCATGCTCTCCTAAGTGCTCATCATGTATGTCGTACATATGCACCTATAAGTGTTCATCATGTTGTTCCATCATTACTGATTCACCTGCAAGTCTCCTTGAATTTTGTATCCTTGGTCTTCTGTGCTCACATAAAAAATTTGTTGCTAAGGTGAAATTTTACTTAACTGCTTGCATCCTCCATGTATGTTCTGCTGCAAATCAATGGACTCAAATGTAGTATAAGAATCCTCCCATGTTCCTATTATCTCCTTCATGATATTTGAGCATAAGTGGTTAGGTGGCCAAGGTCCATTGCATACAAACCATAGACCTTTCCTCCTTAGCTCATTTGTATTGTCTCCATAAATCCTTGTTATTTTATCCTTGGTCAACTTCCTCCTAAGTAGTTTAATGTTCTATTTAACCAACCACTCAACTAGTTCATAGGCAACAGACAATACAATTAGCTCGTTCTTCCAAATGGCCAACAATTTGGATCTCATTTGTTTATAGATGGCCTTTTATTCTCCCAAGATTAGGGACATGATCTATTGCATGTCTATTTTGACATAGTTTGGATGAGATGTTGTAATGTTGGTGCAGAATTATTGGAGAATCTAAAGGATTAAGTCATTACATTTTAGATCCAACATAAGTATACCAAATATGAATTTCACCATATGCTCTAAAATTTTGCACCTATGAAAAAAAGTAATAAGTGTGATATTGTCCAACCCTTGGAAGTCTTCTACCATAAGCTAAAAAACCTTCTCATGATGTCATCATTGTAGGGAGGTAGCAATGTTTTTAAGATTATGATTTTACTGAAACAAAAGGTGGCTGAGAATCTAAACTTTTCACAATAATGCTTCAAGAACCTAGGTTGTATCAAAGAAAGCATGGATGGATTCAAGGCCCAACTTAACTCTTTCCAATTTGATTTCTCTATTATGTATAATGTGTCCAACACTAGGAGAACATCTTCAGACTTCATATCCTGCAATTTGGATCCAATTTCAAAGAGACACTTGCTTCTTAAATATTCCTTCTAGATATCCTTTGATTGCTTAAGGATAGCATGGACCTTCCAAGAGAAAGGCATGTTGTTCTGTTCTTGCTTTTGATCTATAAGTTGTTGCCAATTGTTATCCGTAGAAGTATTGCAACCCAAAGGACCAACTGATGTATTACTATGCTGATTCCTGAAGCGTTTCCAAAAATAAAGTGATGACATTATGACTTGGATCTCAATACTTATCCTTCTCTCTCTACAAATTTCTTCACTCTTTTTTTTTTAGAGAAATATTTTTAATTATGAAAAATCAAATCCCCTTTATATTAAAGGCTTATAGCTCCCAATGTTACCAAATTGTTTCCCTCATAATATTCTCCTCCTTAAACACTGTCGTTAGTCTGGTCCATGACTAACATGTAATTGACCTTTATTAATGTGTCATCTCATCGAACATAGAGGCTCCTATATATGGATCAGAATATTTGCCTAGCATAATAGTGATAGTTGTGATCTCTCTTGGCATGGACCTAGAAGGAATGTGAACAACCATGTTGCAATCTAGCCCATCGCACCTTATTCACGCATGACTCTAAAAAGAATACGATCAACCTTGAAGAAATCTATTCCAACACACCTTTTAAATAATGTGAACAACCAAGCAAAAGGCTCTGTCAAAATTATAAGTGGGAAATCATAAAAATGATTTATCCCACTATAGAACTCAATTCCAAGCACATCACATGAATTGAATCGTCCACCATAAAATATATCATTGGATTTAGTTCCCTCCAAGCACTGGGTTTTGTTGGTGAGGGATCTGAGAGGTAAAATCTACACCTTTCTTTTTGATGAGGCGAACAGAAATGTGGATAAGGGTTGAGGTAAAATATATAAATAGCATCCTCCATACATCTACAAGAATTTTTAATGTTGTTTAACTCATCGAACAATTCTTGAATTGGTGCACTCCTTCTTTGTGTGTAAAGGTTTGGGCACATAGAAATCAGACTAAGACTCTTCACCAAAGGAAAACTCAACTGCAATAATGGCCCATTCGATCAATCGTTCTTGATCTTCTCAGTGGTCATACATATACATATAGCTTCAAACTCACGCAATAAGTGTATGGCCTTTCGGCCTTTGGACCAATTTTGTCCACCTCTACCACCTCGAGCGTATCTATGGACCAATGTTATGTGTGGCGCTTTATGACCCTCAATCCCTGAAGACAGAATTGATGTGATGCCGCATTTTTCTTTTCATTTTTCAAATGGATGGCCCATGCATGAGGAATATGGCTCCTTTGATCCTCGCCTACACAATGAGCGGTTGACCGCATGACCTCAATACTAGTAATTTCTTAGATGGCCTTGGTGCGCTCCCTATGGCCCCTCTGCTTGTGTACAAAGAAGATTGACTTCGCATCGGTTGCTCTAGTCTCACGGCCTCAACAAGAATGATGCTTTCAACCCTGTTGCATGCTTCTTCTGCGGTGGTTCTACAACTCCTCGGCCCTCAACCCTTCATGCTTTATCTGAAACCATCGGTGAATTGGTGCAACTCACACATGGATGTTTCCCTAACCTGTATGTGATTGGGTCTTATAGTCAACTCTTTTGATTCCTACCTGTAATCTCCCATGTTGATTCCTATGAGAATTAGCACGCTATCCCTAGTTCTTGTGTGTTAAAGGAGGCGTACACTCGACTAGTCTACCAAAGGATCGCAACTAACATCATGCTACATGACCCTTTCTGTTCTTCGTTGTTGTCGCCCTATGAAATAATGAGCCTCCTCCACACTTTCGAAATTAGCCCTATCCCAACGATCCCCACAGCTCTCGATCACACCCCTCTCACCTTTAGATCACCAATTCTACACGTCATTATGATCCAACGACTTGCACCAGTTTTATTCAGTAGTCATATTTAACACGAAGGGCCAAATCTAGTGGTGTCACGCTATAATCCAATGGAGTTCCAACTCGGCAATGCAAGATTGCAGTGTTTCCCATGACGACTTGGAAAATCTAATGTTGAACACTATTCACCTTAGGCCTATGCACCTCACCCATAGTGTGATCTCATCACTGTGATATGGCCCACAACCTCTTCCCAAGAGCACTTACCAAATTACTGCAACTCAATCTCAAGTTTGAAAATTGATAACTTCATCGACTAGTAGTGAGAGGAATAGATAGTATTATCTAAGATTTCAGTCTCTGCAATTATGTGGTGACAATAGCCATGCCTTCTTTGGACCCAATGAATCAAACTCGACTTTAATATCTTGCAAATAAACCAAATAACCAGAACCCGTGAAATCCCAAAAATTATTAACATAAAAACCTAAAAAATGTTTGTTTTTTTTTTAAACAAGAAACCCTCTATTAATATAGACCTGGTCCACCAATTGGTTGTGGAAAATAGAAAATGAGAGACTGACTAGGGTGATATTAAATACTACAGAAGATGGAAATGCAGGCTAGGGTAAGAATAAATCCCACCAAAATTCCATGCATAAAACCCTCTGGCTAGCAATATGCATAACTCTGATACCACTGTAAGATCCCAAATGTCAAAATTTTTAATAGATATGGCACACTTGAGTTTTCTAATTAGAAATAAACATTCAGCAAGAACAAGAACATAAAGGGATCTGTAAACACAGTCACATTATTTAATTAATAACTACAAATAACACATGCCAAAAGGATTAACATAGGAACCCTTGCCAATGGCATGCAATATTGCTTATCAACAGACTCGACCAACTAAATTTTGAAGCGCGCTTTTGGACCATTGATGGATCCACCAGACAAATTATGCCCATGAGGTTTTTGTCTCGGGATCAAGCTAGAACTGGCCACGCCAAGTTCTCAACAAACACACAATAAGATAACCAAACTTAGAATGATCCAAATGCCTAGCTCCTATCCCCTTTTATAGGTTTGACGGAGTCTCTAGAAACCTTATTTTATTATTTTTCCTCGAAAAATGAAGGAAAATACCATGGTAAATATCATGGACAGATTCTGTCCCTTTTGACCATATCAAGAAAAGGGAATATTACATTTGTACAACCACCCCATCTCAAGATACTTTTCTTTAGTTTAATCCTTAAATAAACATGATACCTAACTTTAAATTCTTGATAGGTTCTTTTATTATTGGCATAAGCCTTTTGTCAATCCCGAGCAACTTTTAAGTTCCGCTGGACTTTCTTTAATGTTTGATCCATTTTCACTAACATGTGTTTTACACCTTCTCCCATATAACACTTCAAACGGGATGATCTTTAAAGATTCATGATAACTATTGTTACATGAAAATTCAACCAAGTTTAAATACTCTTCTCATTCGTTGGGTTGTTGCATTATGTATATTCTTAACATATCTTCAAGTACTTAGTTTACTTGCTCGATCTTCCCATATGTTTGTGGATGGTATGCAATATTGAACTTCACTTGGATTCCCAATCTGGTGAAGAAAGCCTTCCAAAATGTAGAGGTGAATTTTACATCTCTATATAATATAACTATCTTAGGTATAGCATGCAACTGAAACACCTCTTCCATGAAAATATCAGCAATTTGAATAGTTTTATAAGTAGATTGCATCAGAGTAAATGAGTTGTTTTACCGAGTCTATCTACTACTACCCTAATTGAATCACTATGCCTCTTGGATCTGGGTAGTACTGTATAAAATCAAGTGCAATGACTTCCCATTTCCACCCTGGAATGGGTAGTGGATGGAGTAGGCCAGCAGAGTGTCGGTGTTCAACTTTAACTTGCTGACACTCTAAACATTTGGCTAAATATTCTGCAACATATTTTTTCATTCCTAGCCAAAAGTAATATTTTTTTAATTGCAATTAACAACTTTTGATAACCAGGGTGGGCAGCATACGGACTTCGGTGAAATTCATCCAGAATTATTGTCTAACTGAAATATGATTGGGGACATATATTCTCCCTTTAAAAGTTAGCAAATGATCCTCATTGATTCCATATTCAAATTGCTTTTTGGAATTGTTAGTTTGATTGGCTTTCTTCCATAAAAACTCATATTACATGTCTTTTTGAGAAACATCGTTAATCTGTTCCAAAATTTTAAATTTTACTTGGTTATAGTAAAGTTCATACAAAAAATGCACCCTCCTACTTAATGCATCTGCTACCCGGTATTCTTTACCCTTGAGATAATTAATGTCGAATATGAATTCATTTATAAATACATTCCATCTCATTTGAAGGGCATTCAAATTAGGCTGCTTAAAATAACTCATTGGGATATTGTGATCTGTCATTAGTAAAAACGTCTTTCCCAACAAGTATTGCCTCCATACTTTCAACTCATGGACTACCACAGTTAATTCCAAGTCATAAGAAAAATATCTTTTCTCATGCTCCTTCAGCTTCTGGGACTCGTATGCTATCAATTTTCCATCCTGCATCAGCACTCCCCCTATCGCTTACTGAAAAGTGTCTGTGTAGATCACAAATTCCTTGTTTGAATCAACCATTTATAACATGGGAGAAATGGTTAATAATTGCTTCAGCTGCTCAAAACTTCGTTGGCAATTAGTTGTCCATTTGAAAGTCCTTCCTTTCTTTTGCAGGGAAGTAATAAGGTAAGAAATTCATGAAAACCCCTCAATAAAGCGACGATAGTATCCTTCCAGACCCATGAAGGACCGTATATCTACTACATTTTTGGGTACTAGTCAAACCATAATTGTTCGAATATTTTCAGGGTCGATAATTATACCCTCAGTTGAAATGACATTTCCCAAGTAGTGAATTTGGACCTTATTGCATATTTTTCAAAGAATTAACCCCAACATTCATTTTGAAAAAAAATATTGGATTTGATTTTTCGTATGAGATGCAAAGGCTCCAAACTCACACATTCCATGCCATTTCAAAAACGTATTATGGTTAATTCTCTAAAAAATCTGCAATCAAATAATCATTCTTATAAGAAATTTAAATGCACCATTACTAACCTTTATAGAGAGGTCGTTTGGGATAAAATATGTTTTTTTGGGGAGAAACTAAAAATTAAAATTAGAAAAAGGAAATTAGCTTTGATTTTTCTTATTAGATGCATAGATTGCAAACTCAACCATTCCTTTGACCATTTTGAAATGGAATATTGTGATTAATTTTTTGATAAATCTGCAATCAAACAATTATTCCCATAGGAACCTTAAATCCACCAAACTTGACATTGTTTATTATTCACACACACACAGAAAAGTGTGTTCTATAATATATTCATGGTATTATTGAATGGATAAGAAGAAAGGGAGGAGATGGAGGTAATGATAGCTAGGGTTTTCTCTTATTACTCTCTTTCTCTTTCTTGCAAACTTGCTTTTCATCTAGACTCATTGTGGTCATCTTTATATTTTGTTGGTGCTAGACTTGGAGATAATATTTTCATGCTAAGCTTTTAGTGTGGTTTGGGATTTTGTTGAGAGAATATCTCAACCCCATATTCATATTTGGAATTAGTTATATTTGCTTCCAACTATGTGTGTGTGTGTGAGAGAGAGAGAGAGATTAAATGTGTGAAAAAATCTTTTGTGTTGTGCAATAAGATTTCTTTCTTGGTATAAGAGTCCTTTTGGGCATAACTCCCATCAAGGGGAGTGTTAGGAATAGGTAGATATGTGAGTTTAGTGTATTTTTGTGAGGTTGTGTATATTCATATTTGGAATTAGTTCAATCTACTTCCAACTATATATATGTATTATATTTGTGATTGAATTTATGAATGGTGTGCAATAAAATTTCTTTTTACTAGTGTATTTGGAGTTTTTTTTTTTTATGTTGTTGTAGGTTTTAACCCCATACAGAAATTACCTACATACGAATTCTAAAACACAGAAAATAAATAATGCGAGAGCATAACACATAAAACACATATACATAGAGATTTTCCCCTAGATCCCAAAACTGGAACTACCAGCTTGATTTTTCATTATGTTCCTTTCAATGTTACAATACATATTTATACATGCCGAAGCATCCAATACCATGGACTGAAAACCATCGCGCCCAAAACCATGGACCGAAAATCATCGCGTCCAAAACCATGGACCGAAAACCATCGCGTCCAAAACCATGTGCGAAAACCATGCGCAAAACCGTAGGTAGGTCTGCCCAACCTAATTTTTTTCCACTGGAAAAATCCGTAATTTTTCATTAATCGTAGAAAAATTACATATTGTAGATGTTGTTGCATATGTTGTATCCTTAGTCACCATGGACTGATTCAAAAAATGACACAAAAACTATATACTGGCCAGATACACCACGCAGGGCACTTCAAAATAGAAACTATCATATATGTCTATGTACATTTACAAAATTATTCATGTTTTTCAGTAGTAAAACAAAAAATAGCTAGTGATTAAGGGCTCATGACCCTTTGTAGTGTTGGTCTATATATGGACGATGGAATTAGCAGTATTCATTTGACCCCCGCTGCTCCTAAATCATCCACTCTCCTCTGGGTAATGCCGAGGCTTCCTCAGATAGTTGGTTAACATTGTTTTTATGCTCCCTGTAGATATGATTGCAAGAGATATTAAATTGTGCCTTGAAAATATTAACTTCATTCAATATATTACTGAGTCTGTGTATGTGACATGCAGTAATATCATTGAACTAGTTTATGATGATCTTTGAGTCTCCAAATATATTTAAATTGATGCAATGGTGTCCCAAGGAGAAATGTAGTAGGTGTCAGAGGGTAATGAGTTCAGTGAAATTATTGGTTCTAACTCCTAAACCCATATTTACTTTGTAGAAATGTTGATCACTGATATAAAGAATGAAACCACCACCACAGCCCCGCTGATTAGCAGCGCCATCAAAAGACGCCTGTTGGGCTAATTTATTGACTAAATTAACGCAAGTATTTAATTATCAATCCGGGTTTGTAAAACTTGGAGGCAAATCCACTGTATATGGACATCAGGTATAATCAAGTTTAGAAGATAAAATCTGAAAACTAAAGAAGTGCATAGTACAAATATAGCCTACACTAATAATTTCAATTTACCTTGCAATGAAGGAAAGCTGAAATGGCTCTTAACTTAAGAGGTCCAATTCTTCCTCAATTATTACTTGATGAATAAAAATTAGAAACCATGAGCTCTCAATAGCTTAAGATGGACAAATAATCAACGAAGGGAGGCTCTTAACTTAAGAGACCTTTGGTATTTCCCATTATAATTCATTCACCATAATGCTATCAATTGAAGATGAAAATTCATAAGAAAAACTGCTTGCATGTAATCAAGGAAAAAAACCTAGTTTCAATCCACCAATTTAACAGAACGAGTGTTCAACTTGA
The DNA here is from genome assembly GCA_000404065.3 of Pinus taeda. Classification (NCBI taxonomy): domain Eukaryota; kingdom Viridiplantae; phylum Streptophyta; class Pinopsida; order Pinales; family Pinaceae; genus Pinus; species Pinus taeda. Next base: position 205,838 of record APFE030547204.1, read on the forward strand.
ACACCTTGTTATTCCATCTTACTAAAGTGATGAAAAAACTAAGATTCAATAAAATAAATCATCACACATCAGCCATAAACCAATTTGAAGCAAAGCACATCTTAATACACTTGAAACAAAAACTAGTCTATGAAAACTATGAAAATTGAACTAAGAAGTGTACTTAGCTTGGTGTGGGGACCCTCCACCCTTGCCTTGCACACTTGAAGAAATATCAGCTACAAAAACTTCAGTAGATCAACCAAGCATGAGCAACAAATTGGAATGAAACAAGTTCATCAAATTAGCTCCCAACTCAAATTGTACAAAAGTTACATATAAATTCCATTACAAAAGCCATCCAAGTCTTGGCTTTAAATAGAGGTTTAATGAAACAAACTGATCTATATTATCTCTAACACTCATATCTACTCATATCCACCTATCTAAGTCGAACTCATCCAATTCATCCTAAGAAATATGGTCAATCCCATAAAATCTCAAAACTGCCCTATTTCCCAGGGATTTTCTGGTGACTAGTCATGTTTGACCAGCCTTGACTGGGCCTAATAAAGCTTTTCTGGCCGAACCAAGTGGAGTTAGCTCAATCCTAGTTCCCAAGCTGTCCATCCATGCATCAAAATCGAGCCCAAGTGTCCTGCAAACATGTCGTCCACATAGCTATTACGGGAATTTATGATTCAGTCCAAAATTGCACTTGAAACTCAATTTTCATAAAAACTTCTAGAAATTGCAAAATTAAAATTAAACACATGAATATGCATAAAATACATCAAAATGAGATGGATATGATGGAAAATGGATGGAAAATATAAGGATTAAGTAGGTTTCCCTAAGCAAAAATAGACCAAAATACAAGACCAAGAATGATTAGCACAAAATAGACAAAATCATTCAAGGTGTGAGGCAGAGTATGGTTGCACATGAACAAGGAGAGGATACACAGTCTTGGTAAGAAAATGGATGGTATGTGATATGGTTCCTCTAAAATATTGGAGAAAGCGGTACATAACACATATAGACTCATTCCACTCCCATACATGTTTATTACTCAATGATGAATGTAGAAAAATTGAAACTCTATAAGCCTTGAATGATTTTGTCTATTTTGTGCTAATCATTCTTGGTCTTGTATTTTTCCTATGACTTTTGTAGTGTCTCTTATACCTATAGGTGGATTTTTTTTATCTTCTCAACAATTTTTTCTACCCTTTAAGCATCCCCTGAAAGATCCTTCCTCACTCCTTGTTTCCCATATACAACATGTAAGGCTTATAGAGTTTCAATTTTTCTACATTCATCGAGTAATAAACATGTATGGGAGTGGAATGAGTCTATAGGTGTTATGTACCGCTTTCTCCAATATTTTAGAGGAACCATATCACATACCATCCATTTTCTTACCAAGACTGTGTATCCTCTCCTTGTTCATGTGCAACCATACTCTGTCTCACACCTTGAATGATTTTGTCTATTTTGTGCTAATCATTCTTGGTCTTGTATTTTTCTTGTGACTTTTGTAGTGTCTCTTATACCTATAGGTGGATTTTTTTTTATCTTCTCAACATTTTTTTCTACCCTTTAAGCATCCCCTGAAAGATCCTTCCTCACTCCTTGTTTCCCATATACAATATCCAAAGGTGAAGGTGGAAAATATCTAAAACAAGTTTCAAATGTAGACTTAACAATATAAGTGTGGATTGCTTTATCATAAGAGTGTCATATGTATACCAACTTTTCATCCCAATTCTTAAAATGCTTATAATTATAACCCCTTAAAATTTGTACCAAAGTCCTATTGACTACTTCTATTTATTCATCTGTCTATGGATGGAAGGTTGTAGAACTCTTCAACTTCATGTCCATATTCCACCACAATTTAGTCCAAAATTAATTTAGAAACAATGTATCCTTGTCTAAAATGATGCTTCTTGGCATCCCAAAGTGCACCTAAACTGTGCAAAGAACAAGTTTGTTGCTTGTTGTCTGCTGATGGTATATTATAGGGCATTACAACACACATCTTGTTGAACCTGTAAGGCTTATAGAGTTTCAATTTTTCTACATTCATCATTGAGTAATAAACATGTATGGGAGTGGAATGAGTCTATAGGTGTTATGTACCGCTTTCTCCAATATTTTAGAGGAACCATATCACATACCATCCATATTCTTACCAAGACTGTGTATCCTCTCCTTGTTCATGTGCAACCATACTTTGTCTCACACCTTGAATGATTTTGTCTATTTTGTGCTAATCATTCTTGGTCTTGTATTTTTCCTGTGACTTTTGTAGTGTCTCTTATACCTATAGGTGGATTTTTTTTATCTTCTCAACAATTTTTTCTACCCTTTAAGCATCCCCTGAAAGATCCTTCCGCACTCCTTGTTTCCCATAGACAATATCCAAAGGTGAAGGTGGAAAATATCTAAAACAAGTTTCAAATGTAGACTTAACAATATAAGTGTGGATTGCTTTATCATAAGAGTGTCATATATATACCAAATTTAAGCATCCCTGGAAAGATCCTTCCTCACTCCTTGTTTCCCATATACAATATCCAAAGGTGAAGGTGGAAAATATCTAAAACAAGTTTCAAATGTAGACTTAACAATATAAGTGTGGATTGCTGTTGGGCTAATTTATTGACTAAATTAACACAAGTATTTAATTATCAATCCGGGTTTGTAGGACATGTTCCCCTTCCTGATACAACATGTAAGGCTTATAAAGTTTCAATTTTTCTACATTCATCATTGAGTAATAAACATGTATGGGAGTGGAATGAGTCTATAGGTGTTATGTACCGCTTTCTCCAATATTTTAGAGGAACCATATCACATACCATCCATTTTCTTACCAAGACTGTGTATCCTCTCCTTGTTCATTTGCAACAATACTCTGTCTCACACCTTGAATGATTTTGTCTATTTTGTGCTAATCATTCTTGGTCTTTTATTTTTCCTGTGACTTTTGTAGTGTCTCTTATACCTATAGGTGGATTTTTTTTATCTTCTCAACAATTTTTTCTACCCTTTAAGCATCCCCTGAAAGATCCTTCCTCACTCCTTGTTTCCCATATACAATATCCAAAGGTGAAAGTGGAAAATATCTAAAACAAGTTTCAAATGTAGATTTAACAATATAAGTGTGGATTGCTTTATCATAAGAGTGTCATAGGTATACCAAATTTTCATCCCAATTCTTAAAATGCTTATAATTATAACCCCTTAAAATTTGTACCAAAGTCCTATTGACTACTTCTATTTATTCATCTGTCTATGGATGGAAGGTTGTAGAACTCTTCAACTTCGTGTCCATATTCCACCACAAATTAGTCCAAAATTGATTTAGAAACAATGTATCATTGTCTAAAATGATGCTTCTTGGAATCCCAAAGTGCACCTAAACTGTGCAAAGAACAAGTTTGTTGCTTGTTGTCTGCTGATGGTATATTATAGGGCATTACAACACACATCTTGTTGAACCTATGAACTACCACAAATAGAGTCATGTTCCTTATTGGTTGTTGGTAAACCTCTCTCAAATTCCATGAAATTCTTTCCCAAGGACGAGTGGGTACATACGAGGGATGATATAGACCCTATTTCCTATTACTAGGCTTATTGGTACAATAAAGCATGTATCCTCTTATGAACCTAGATACATCTTCTTGCATCCTTGACCAATACACATACCTTTGGAAATTAGCCATTGTCTTCCCTATAGCGAAATTCCCTACAACCTTGGAAGTGTGATCCTCTCTAATCATTTGTAATCACTCACCTTTAGGAGCACATAACTGATCTAACTTGTAGTGTAAACCATTTTGGAGATGGTACTCAACTATGTTGTTACCATCGTGCACATGATTTTGGCTCTAAGACTACTAAAGCACCTCCTTGAAGTCCTCATCCTCTATGTATACCTCTCTGTATGCCTATTATAGATCCATTTGGGCACATCACTCCCATCATTCAGATCAGAACTATTAGGGCTCATCAAACCCTAATTTAGTTGCAAATATCATATTCCAAAGATCGATAGGAGGAATTTTGATGGCAAGGATCCCATAACATGGATACTACAGATGGCGAAATATTTTGATCTACATGATGTGCAACTGTTACAAAAGGTTCGTATTGCATCTTTATATTTAGAACTGAATCAATTTTTATGGTGTAAATGGATTTGTTCTCATAAACCACTTGTCACCTAGACAATTTTCATGGAGGAAATGATAACAAATTATGAGGACACAAAGAGAAACACCTTCTTTAGCCAATTAATAAATCTCAAACAAAAGGGTTCAAGGGAAGAGCACATTGAGGACTTCCAAAAATTGAATATAAGGGTAAATGATATTCCAGAGAAGTAGAGGATTGATGTCTTCATAGGAATTTTAAAGCATAACATTCATCATGAGGTTTGTCTTTCAGAACTTGATTCATTGGAGAAGGCATTCAGGTTGGAAAGAAAAATTGAAAGAAAAATTATGGCAACAAGAAATCCTACCAATCAAAATTATAAAGATGGAAGTGTTGTTTCTCCTAGCCTTCCACAACCTACAAGGTTGACACCATAACAATTGGAAGAAAAAGGAGAAAATTACCTTTGTTACAGTTGTGATAACAAATACACTAAAGGTCATAAGTGTGTTGAGAAGAAATTATTTTACATTGATTGTGAAGAGGAGGAAACATCAAAAGAAGAGGATATACACCAGGAACCAACCCCAGAGAAAGAAGAAATGAATTTGACCATATCTTGTAATGCATTGGCAGGAATTACCACTCCTCAAACTCTCAAGGTAGAAGGACATATCAAGAAGAAAAAGGATAACATCACTTTCACACATAATCAAATGAAACAACAGGGAGATCAACATCGCAATGAAAGAAGTTTTGACATAGGAAACTCGGTATTCTTACGACTACAACCATACAAACAAATGTCCCTGAAGCAAGCTAAGAAGGATAATAAATTATCACCAAAGTATTATGGTACGTACAATGCATTACAAAAGGTTGGTACTATGGAATACAAATTGGATCTTCCTGCATCTTCTCGAGTGCACCCAATTTTCCATGTTTCATGCTTAAACAAGGTTATAGGTGAGAAGGTCCCAGTTCAAAGAATATAGTTAGAACTTGATGAGGAAGGAAAAATCATATTGGAACTAGAAGCAGTCACAAAAACAAGAAATCGACAGCTACGAAATCGATCAATTTTAGAGTATCTCATCAAGTGGAAGAACTTACT
>APFE030547204.1:217087-239033 GCA_000404065.3 Pinus taeda
ATATATATAAGAGAATGGCATATTTGATAATTAAGATATGGTATAATATGTGTATAATTTATAAATTATACATGTAATAACATTAATTTTATATCAGGAATATATCATCTAGTGTTCTAGTATAGGGTTTTTTCTACATAATTGTTTATGGCTAGTTTTGTGGGAGTAGGCTTAGCTTTATCTTTGAGTTAGATTGTCTCAGGAGTTTATAGAAATGCTAGTTTGACTGATAATCCCTCCCAAACTTCTCATCATTTGCATCCTTTTTAAGATCAACTAGAGGAAATGGAGATTATGTCAATTAGAGAAATCATTGCTTGTAGCATTTTCGAAAAATAAAATTCTAGGGTGTTTCCTGGCAAAAGTAATGTAAGATCCATAGTATGAGATTAGATCCAATAAGATTGCAAAATATGTCCAATATATGCAGGACCATGCTTCGAACTACAAGTTGATCAGATTACGACCTTTTGAAAAGTCACTAATTGGTTGGATCCAAAATAATCAAACCTCAAGGGACAAATAGATATGGAGCTAGGAGAAAAAAGGATATTCACAATAATTTTTTTCTAGCTTGGTGGATAGAGTGAGGGTTTTTTAAAGAGGGTCTTACTTTTTTAATAATTTCAGTCTCTTCATGCGATTAAGGAAAGAGCAATACAATCCTAAGAAGGAATACTTCCTTGCTACTCATGTATGGGTTCAACTCTTTTGTCTCCCAACGAAATATTGGGAGGAATAAATCCCTTAAGGCATTGGAAATGCCATTGATAGTTTTATCAAGGTTTCTAAGGAAACTGAGAGAGGGGGATATACATCCTATGCAAGGATATATTTCTATATAAATATTTTGCAACCACTCCAGCTTCAATAGACATTTATTATTAGAATAATTTTTGGAAACAAAAACTAGATTATGAAAATGTCTCGTTTAGATGCAAGTGTTGTTGTGAATATGGACATCTTTTTAGAGACTATCCTATGATTGCAAAGGATTTACCAACAAATCAATCAAATTATAAATATCAATAGGGTTTTGAAAAATTCTCCTAAAGGAAAAGGAAATTGAGACTCACGGAGCCACAAATTTTGGTCAAAACCTTAGATCTAGAAATAATTTTGCATCTCTCTCCTCTCTAGACAAGACCCCAATGCAAGAACATAATCAATCAATCCCTCAAACAACTTCTTGAAGTACTCTGAAATATGCGATACCCCCAACAAAGTCGAAGAAAAAGAATCTAGAAGGTAATCGACAAAATTCTTTGCCAAAGGAGCCAACTAGCTTAGTAATGGAAGAGCACGAGACTCAAGACCTCCCAAACAACATGGATGTGGATGATCCATGCCCGTTGATTTCTTTTGCATAGGCCTATCTTGATAAAGATCCACAATCCATGTCAAACCATCATATCAAGACTATTTACAGGGAATGTCAAATCCGAGGGTCAAACAAATAACACTCAATTTGGTTTGAGTTCTTCAAATCTCCATTTAGGAGTTCATACAAAATCTTTCAAATACCCCAAAAGGATGGTCAAGAAAGATTGGAGAAAGGTATACAAGGGCATTAAGGCCTTGATCCAAGAAGATGGAGAAAATTTAGACAACTTATGAAAAGTCATGCCAACATTGGAAACGTTTCCTCCTTCTCAACCTAAAAAACCTCGAAGTTTTCATCTTGAACCTTCATTCTGTAAGTATGTAAATGTCAGACTCTGTCTGATAGTTTGTTGTTGATTAGTATATTTACTAGTACTTTTTGTGGATAAGCCAAAATTTGTAGTCCTTTTATGCTAAACAATAGTTTTTCTCTGATCATGAAAGGCTCTTCTAATTCACAAAAAAACAAAAAAAAAACCATATATGTATTTAAAAAAAATCTTTATTTTATGTCTCCATTGTATTGGTTTTTGAGTTCCTACTTATATGGACCTACCTAGCATTAACCCACAACATGTGGAAGACATGTGGACTTTCGAGGTCCACAAGCTAAGACTCTTTCAAGCCCCATAAAGATCTACCTAAGGATATCCAATGTACAAACACATCGTTGAAATTTAAATATGGATAGCTTTATATATACACTACATGCCTATATCTACACAAAATATAAAATCCATCTCCATCACTTTGTACATAGCTCACTTTTCGGTTTGGAATGTTTGTGTAGAAGTTTCAAAATATGTAGATAAATCAATGAATTCTAAATTGGTAATATTTACAAAAATACTACACCAATTTTAGGCATGGTGATATATATTACGCAAAAAATTAGGTTTTTATAATCATTCAAATGAATGTTAGTATCTCCTTTCATTATGTTGAGTTCCTTCTCATTAATATTTTGAGTGGTTGGAAAATGACTAATTTGGAATGTAATTTGGAATGTGTTTAGATTACTATATTTCTTTTTCTTTTTTATGGTTGGATGGTCAAAGATGAATGACATTTAGATGGTTATAACATTGAATGACATTACTCATTCACTAAGGTTTAAATTCCCTCTAAGTATATATATTTTGGGGAATTAATATATTTTGCAAGCGAATTATTTAACACAATTGAGATGAGGTGCAAGTTTTGGGTGACTTTGGTAAAACAAATATCGTTAGCCACAATTTCCTGGTCAAATAGTGATTTTATAACATGTGATACATATACACTTTATTATCATATGTCATGTTGGATAGTCTCACTCATTTTCATCAAGTAAAAGTTAAAAAAAACGAGCATGAGTTTTAACTGAGGCTTGTGGTTTAGTAGATGGATTCAAAACAAGGTCGTTGAGTACCTAAGCACCATGGTTATGGTTTCCCTCAATATATTCCTAGAGGGAAATATTTTGGCTTCATACTTGTTTTGGAATGTCTTTATAGTTAGTTAGTGGCCTTTGATTATGGGCATTCCTATCTAACATTGTGATTGCAAGTAATATCCCCCATTTGGTAAGAAGTGGATGAATCTCAACTCCCAAAAGATAATCGCTACCTATCCACTTAAAGGTTTAGTATATAGAATCCATCACTCCTTACAAGGTTTATCTTAGATTTCCCAAATTTGAAGGATGACCTCTCAAGACGCACTAACGTATGAAAGACCATGTTTTTTAAAAATTCACTTTTACACTCATGGAAGCTCTCCTTCCTCTATATGAGGCCATGTATTTTAGAGATTTTCTTTTACATTCATGGAAGCCCTCCATCCTCTTTGAAAGGACACATCTTTTAGAGATTTGCTTTTACACTCATGGAAGCCCTCCATTTCTTACTTCTATTTTGTCAAGGTAGCTTTGGTGTCAATGTTGAAGCTTCCACAAAGAGAACTTGAACCCTTTTTGGGTCAAGGAGGAAGATGGATATTATTTGGTCCATGAATGATATGTAGATTTAAGGGAGTATGACCAAAGTTGAAAAATCTACATGCTTGGCTTTCTAAACCCTAGGGCATTTTCTTAAGGGATATAGAGGTGACTAATCAGATCATCAGGTAAAATCCTATTGAGTACGTCATCGACATTATGGTGCATTAAGGAAATATACATCAAGAACTTATTTTAGACTTCATGTGCGATGGGTAGGTATATATTAAAAATCATGGCATAAAACTTCTATGATGGAGACTAATTTTATTTTCATTATTATTTAAATTTTATTTTTAAATAAAACAACATTTTAAAATTTCTAATTTCTAATACATTTTAAAAAATACATTTTGTTTTCCATTTTTGTTTCTATAATGTAATATTATTATTATTATTATTATTTTTTTTTATTTTTTTTTTCTTTTTCTAATTCTATTAAGATAAAAGAAAAAAGTATTTACAGTGAGGGTGAGACCTCAGAGGGCCAATTTCCTGACCCTTAACATATAAACTGAGAACCAGAAAGAGAACTCTGTGCTTGTAAGAGAGGACATTGAACAAAGCAGCAGAGGGAAAGAAAACCTTACAAAAGAGCTTCTTCCCTGCAGTGGGTGCCAGGCAGAGGAAGCGAACCATAGATTTCAGAAACCATTACAAAAAATATACTTGCTTGCAGTGGATGCCAAGCAGAGGAAGCTGTCCTCCAAGAGATTCCAGCAAGATAGAAGAGCGTGAGATTCAGCAAAAAAATACGCGGTCTGAGGTCGGCCTCAGCCATATAGTCGAGATATCCGAGATCTAGAGAGAAATAGATTGAGAGGAGGAGAGGATAAACCAAAAACTGTATTAAACTCATCACTCCGCTGAAAAAGCTTACTTGCCCGAACTCTGGGGGTCTGGGCGTGTTGCGCTTGGCAAATTTGGAGCAGCTGGCAGAGAATCCTCTTTGTCTTCGGGAACGCCTTCGACGGACTGTGCGAGCAGGTGCATGATGCCAAAGTTGCGTTGAACCGGACCGCAGGCCACCACTTCGGCTTCCTCGACAATTGGCGTGCCTAAAACCTCAGCACTCTTCGGCGAGTCCTCCTGCATATGAGTGGCTGAGGGTGGGGATGAAACTCACCGCCATGGGAGATGCTTGCTTCTGGGGATGGGGTAGAAGAACTGATAGGGTCGACGTGCTCATCAACGTCTTCAGAGACCATAATTTTCGTGGTGAAGGTGATTACAGGCTGGTTGAGGCGGCTTCGGAAGGTGAATCTTGAATTCTGGAAGGATGAGTTGGGAGCAGGCCTGGATGGGGAAGGCGGAGGGGAAGACGGGGAGGCTGAGGAGATGGGGATAACCAGCGGCGAGGGGGAAGAACGAGCGCGACCTCTGGAAGCCGAAGAGCCTCCTCTACGAGGCACTCCTCTGCTACGCGTCATGGCGATTGCAGAATTCTTACAGCGAGAGCTAGGCAAAGTGCCAATGGAGGAGTGGGGGATAGCAGGCTCGAGCGGGTCGACCACGGGCAAATCCGAATCAATGGCAAACTGGCTGAAGGAATGATGCAGAGAATGTCTGCAGCGGGGTAGCAGGAAGGGCCATTTTATTATGGGTTTCCTCCAGGTCCGAGGCGTGGGAGAGCTTAATGGCGCTTGCAGGCAATTGAATGTTGCTTATGGCGGAAAGGACCAACGCAGAAGGTGACGACGAGCAGCATTCAATGGCGTCCATCGCATTCAGGGAGCTATTAAGCTCATTCGTGTCCGTCCAGGTGCCGTTCTGGCTGCCTAACGTCGGGCACGTCTGGGCGTGAGGTGGCAGCATACCAATATCACCCGGATCCGGGGAGTTTCTATAATGTAATATTAAACTACATAGTGTTTTCATATGTTTCAACCAATAAATATTTATAATTTTTTTTCCCTTTAACTACACTATTCTCATAATTATTTATTTTTTCAAAACAATATAATAAGTTGAGAAAATCTAATATATTTGAAAAAATCAACTATAGTTATTGAAAATGTTCATGGAAATTGATTTTATACTTCATGTTGTGTGAGGGACTATTAAGACATTATTATTGTTGTTAGATAGGTTTGGATTCTCCACTGCCACAATGCAGAATTACAGTTAAAAAAATATCTTAATTTACTAATTAGTAAAACCTAAATTGTCCAAATTCTAAACCTTAACACTAACTTGAATTCAATATTTTTACTTTAATTTAGTTATATTTAAACTAAGGGACATGGATTAACTATGTAGCACTTGTTTCTATTTTATTAAGATAGCTTGGTGTCAATGTTGAAGCTTCCACAAAGAGAACTTGAACCCTTTTTGGGTCAAGGAGGGAGATGAATATTATTTAGTCCATGAATGATATGTAGATTTAAGGGAGTATGGCCAAAGTTGAAAGCTCTACATGCTTGGCTTTCCAAACCCTAGGGAATTTTCTTAAGGGATATAGAGGTGACTAACCCACATGCAAAGTGATGTTTTTCAAGAAGTTCATCTATTTAGTTGAGACACGAGTGGTGGTAAGCAAGGTTCCATGGTTTGTGAGCAAAGTTGTCCTTTTATGAGGCTTAAAAATCCATGTTCGACTCTATATATTGAATTGTTTTCATTAGTCTTGATTTGGACAACAATGCCTTATCTTCCTCTTGGATATCAAAACATTAGATTTGACATAGTTAAATTGAGAATATTTTTGTGAGGTAAAGCTTGACTCAGTGAAATAGTCAAAGTTGCTCAATTAAACAATGGTGGTTTTGGGCACATGGTTTTGATTGCCCATGGTCTCTATATATTGAATTGTTTTCATTAGTCTTGATTTGGACAATACTGCCTCATCTTCCTCTTGGATATCAAAACATTAGATTTGACATAGTTAAATTGAGAATATTTTTGTGACGTAAAGCTCAAAGTTGCTCAGTTAAACAATGGTTATTTTGGGCACATGGTTTTGATTGCCCATGGTTTTGTGCTCATGGATTGGATGTAGTGAAGCATTAAAAAATCTTGAATACTTCATTGTAATATTCTAGGGAGGTGAGTGGTGAAGGCTCACTTGGCTAGTTTGGCCTAATTTTGGCCAAGGACATTAATAGTATTTTGTTAGATGGGTTTTCCCCATATTGGGGTTTTAAGAGATTAAACATTGTGTTTATGATTTTTGATTTGTTTTTGTTTGTTTTAATCTTCTCCCATTAAAATTATATTTATTTTCAGTAATTTTAACATGATATCATAAAAGAGACTAACACCTGCGGCATTTAGTTTAACGACAATCATAAATCATATCAGAGGAAAGGGATTGTGGCCGGAAGAAGGAGATGGTGGTTGCAAATGCCAACATTGAGGTCGAAGTTGTGTTGGGATCTGAATATGCCATATCATTCACTATATAAAGTCTCCATTCATAAGTGGTATTCCCACATTTATGATACTTTCCATAACAATTATACCACCAATCGTGAATCATATTAGAGGAAAGGGATCGTGGAAGGAGATGGTGGTTGCAAATGCCAACATTGAGGTCAAAGTTGTGTTGGGATCTGAATATGCCATATCATTCACTATATAAAGTCTCCATTCATAAGTGGTATTCCCACATTTATGATACTTTCCATAACAATTATACCACCAACTTTTGTTAAATGTACCTCTTTTACCTTGTGGTTAATTATGATGGATTTCTTATATTTTTAATGGTTAAACATGTCTTTCATATGATTTTATCAGTGATGGTTTACTAATGTGGTTGTATGGCCAAGAAACATGTTTGAGTATGAAAATTTATTTTTCTATACCAGCTCAGTAACAATTTGGCAATTCAGTACTTAGTTTTGTGTACCAATTCAACAGTTCACAATTTGGCAATTCAGTACTTAGTTTTGTGTACCAGTTCAACAGTTCGGTACTCAATTCTGCACCTGCACGAATGGAGAAAAAAGTCAAAATATAAAATATGCTTTTCTTTCTCAAATGATGACATATTAGGTGTCACATGGGCTTAATATGCTGGTGAAAGATTTGGAATAGACCTAGCTCACACGTGTGGGATTCTAGCACATGATTTAAGCTAGAGCCAAAAATAGGTAACATATTTGAAACTGCCATGTTATGCCTCGATTTCCGTGCATATGGTGGCGAATTTAAAGAATATGGAAAATGAGTTTTTTCAAAACACAACATTATACTTTACTTGGATCTCAAATAGTTTCTGAAAATTCGATATGGTTTAAAAGTAACAACTAGTTCTTCGAAGCAGATTTGTACAAAATTTAAGAAAAACCCACATTGGCAAAAGTACCTAAACAATCATATTTGGGCGCAATTTCTGAGGCCATGGAATTGAATAAGGAAATTCCAAGAGAGGTTTTTGTTGATAATATGGCAAATTATTTTCCATAAAAAAAATCCTCAAAATACATCTTGGTCGAGAAGATATGACTATTTCTTTAACACCGATTTGTATAAAATTACACAAAAATCATATTTTTGAGATTTTCCTCTAAAGTTGTAAATTCGTTTTCTAAGTTTAGGGAATTGCATCTTATCCTTCCTCAATAGATTTTATGTATAAAAAAGCCTCAAAGGGTAGAGAGAGGGAGGAGGAATTTGTCATTATTATACCTACCACAGGCAATGTATAACGACTAGCTATTAGTTGTGTTTGACCAAAATAAATTTGCATGTCCTCCATAGTTTAACATTAATAGTTGAATTTTATTAATTTTTCATATTATTTAAATTTATCTATTTAAAATGTGATTGGTTCAGTTCTTATAACTCTTATTTTGTCATCATTACTTGTGTACATATGTAATTAATGAAAAAACAATGACTCTTGTACATCTCTCCCTCCACTTTGTAATAAAAGCATCGTTGTCACATCATTCTATATCTATTTGTAATAAAAATATTGGTGTCACGTCATTCTATATCTATCAAGAATGTTAATGAATTCATTTATTCTAAAAACTCCAGCGTTGCTATTAATTTATAGAAGTTTGATTAGGTAGCTTTAATCTTTCCGCACATGCTTACATCTCACTCTCCACTTTGTAATAAAAACACCAGTGTCACATTGTTCTATATGTATTTGTAATAAAAGTATTGGTGTCACGTCATTCTATATCTATCAAGAATTCTAATGAATTCATTTATTCTAAGAACTCGAGAGTTGCTATTAATTTAATAGAAGTTTTATTAGGTAGCTTTAATCTTTTCGCACACGCTTACATCTCACCCTCCACTTTGTAATAAAAACACTGATGTCACATCATTCTATATCTATTTGTAATAAAAGTATTGGTGTCAAGTCATTCTATATCTATCAAGAATTCTAATGAATTCATTTATTCTAAGAACTCGAGCGTTGCTATTAATTTAATAGAAGTTTTATTAGGTAGCTTTAATCTTTTCGCACACGCTCCTCCAATCCAACCCACACCAACCCCTAGGAAGAGTTGTAAAATTATGAAAACAATTTATTTTTTGGAAAGATAAATCAATAAGATTAAATAAATTGTTATGTACACCGTCTCACAAATATAACAAGATCTGTTCAATTAAATGAAATTTTAAATCTTATTATTATACAAAACTATTTTGAATCTAAATATTATAGACCTATCACTATCACTATAATAATATCTAAACAATTAACATCTAAACAATTAACAATAATTTTGAATTTTATTGAAATATTAAAAAGCAATGTGAATCTAATTAATATAGACATCTATTTATTATAGTAAATACATATATTTTATTATTATTTATAGTTATTTTCAATATATTATTAATTCTTGTTAAGGTAGGATCCTACCTGTTTATTTATTTTTAGATTATTATTAGTTTAGATTTCACTCATGCAAGTTATAATATTTAATATTGAGAACTAATATTTATTTTTCAACATTATTGAGAAATTTATTTTTCAGATAACTGCCTCACTTTTTTTGGTTGTTATTTCTGAATGCAATTACAATATTCATGCCATATTTTTAGATATTTGGGTAATAAAATTTCAATATTAACTCTCTTAAAATTAAAATACTTGAAAATAACTCATACTCACATAAATAACATATTTGCAATTAGTTATAGGGACAATATATAAATAAAAATATACTTACCAAGAGCTATCACCCACCATTATTTATACGTTTTCCAACCCTTTAACAAGTAGGAGTAAAAATGTAAATACACAGACTTCCTAATGGTCACTACCTGCCACAATTTATGCAAGGGAATTGATTTTTCCATTTCATATTCAATTTGGAATTAATTTTTCCATTTCATATTCAATTTGCAAATTTTTTGAAAGCATAATTTCCACGTGAATGTCACGAACCACACACTTGTTGTATAGAGTTGATAGGAATAGTTCAATTGACAAACGTAGCATTATGAAGGATTGTGTAAACCATGAAATTCAAAGTTCAAATCCTAGTAATAATAATAATACTTTGGTGAAGATTTGAACACGAATATTGCAAACACAAACCAAAGTTAAACAAATATTGCAAATACAGACCAAAAATAAAATTTACAACATTTAAGAGATTAAACACTCAATACTTACAAGTGAGTAAATAAAATTTCAATAATTAAAAATCACAATTGTAATTTAATTCTTACATGAAATAGTTATAAGGTTTTTTTTTGGCTATAAAAGTAAGGCAAGTAAAAATATAGCATTTAAGATTACATTAATCAAGATTAATGTCTTAATTTAAATAGAGGTATATAATATATCATAGAAAAAAACATGTGTTTAATATAAAAAACACTAATATTTTAACATGATTGTAATAATAATATTTTTTAATAAAATTTTGATATCATGGTTGATTATTATTTTTTAGCTTTAATAAATTAAATATTCATAATAACAAAGCTTTCTGTTTAGCAAATTTAACTCTTGCTCTTAATTATGCATTAAGTAAATCCATATAGTCTTTCTAGAAGCTTAAGAGAAAAAGTATCTCATGAAACCATTATGTTATGAACCATTTTTGAAGGTATTTATTAACTTTACAATAATTATTTAGTATAAAGATATATTTTAACTTTTTAGGCAAAATTAATTAGAGAACAACTAACTAATTCTTGAAAACTAATTAGAAAATAAAATCATAAAAAATTCAAAAAAATCAAATATTCAAACTACTCATATAATTTGTACATTATATTTCAAGAGATAAAGACTAAAGAGTTTTCTACTTCTTAAAAATAATTTATTTCTCATAAAGGTTAAAAAGCGAATGTTTAAATTACTCATATAATTTGCACATATATTTGAAGAAATAAAGACCAACCTAGATCCATTTTAAATCCGAATCTATCTAGCCTTGAGAGAGATCAAGCTCCTATTATTTTTATTTTTAAATTGACATAATTCATAAATAAACAGGACCAAGTATTATATATATAATGATTAAATACTTTATATCTAATTTTTTAATATTTGTACAAAAATACTTTTTCAAAATTAAATATAATTATTATTTAAATTCAATCATTTTAGTCCGCTTGGGGTAGCTCAATTGGGAATGGCGTGGAAATGAAGTCTCATCGAACCAGAAGTCTTGGGTTCAAATCTTGTGCTATCCCCTTGATTGGGGTGAGAAGTTGGACATGATAAAGATGTAGTCCTACCAAGCTTACAATTTTTTTTTAATCATTTTAATCATTTCAAATTAAATTTAAATAAGCCCGCTTGGGGTAGCTCAATTAACAATGGTCGTGGAAATGAAGTCTCACCGAACCAAAAATCATGGGTTCAAATCTCGTGCTATCCCCCCATCGGGGTTAGAAGTTGGACATGATGAATATGTAGTCCTGCCAAGCTTAGAAAAAAATATATAAATAAATATAAATATAAAATAATTATAGTCTAGGCTGCATGTCAAATAGCAGAACATACATCCAACGACTATATTTGAACAGACAACGACTATATTGAACTGGTAAGCTAGAATGGCTAATAGCTATATTTGACTGCATGTCAAATAGCAGAACATACATCCAACGACTATACTTGACCAAACAACGACTATATTGAACTGGTAAGCTAGAATGGCTAATAGCTATATTTGACTAGGAGCAGAACATCCAATGACTATATTTTACCAGACAACGGCTATATTGAATTGGTAAGCTAGAATGGCTAATAGTTATATTTGACCAAAGAACGAATATATTGAATTGGTAAGCTAGAATGGCTAATAGCTATATTTGATTGGGAAAAGAATGACTATATTTCACTAGACAATGACTATAGTACCAAGGGATATGGACAAGAGAACATAATGGTTAAAAAGGACATGAGAACATAATGGTTAAAAAGTTAGTAATTCAGTTAAATGCCTATTACCATATTTAAATATAAAATAATTAATGGGAAATAATTAGTTATTGAAATGACCTATATTTAAGTAATATAAATAAAGCTTTAGCTAGTAAGTTTAAAATCAAATATAAACTAGATAATGTATTTATTCAATATGAACTAAAAATACTCCCGGATCCGGGTGATCCTCCTGCCATAAATGGCATTCATGCAACGTCATTTCCCAATGTACCGCCACCTGCTCCGCAGCGTGGAGCCCCAGGTTTCGAATGGAGGAGGGAGGAATGTTTTAATGGACAAGGGACGGTGCAGGACAACGCCATTAATGGAGGCCGGAGCCCAACACAGCCTGCTGATTGTTATTTACCTAGAGGCACCCGGTGATCTTTCCATTATGCAGTCGGTTAAGGATTATGCTGTTCGGTTCGTTCTGAGAACTAAGGGTGAAGCCGAGAGGGAGTCTAGCCCCAGAGGGGAAATTCGAGCTGGTTCTGGCTCGAATTTGCAGAGCTTCCACTCTACCTACGTATTGCGCTCTGGAAATCCTTCGGTGGCCTGGGGGTAAGTGGTCCATTCGCTGTTACATTAGCTATACCTGCTCTGTCTCTCGGTTTCGAGTTTCTTTTGTGTTTTGTTCTGCTTTTCGATTTGGTTCGGTGGCCTCGGTTCATCTGAGGCATAATTCTGGGTTCAGCACCGGTTCGGTTCAGGTTTCAGTGATAGCCAGCACTATGAAGCGACCAGGGAAACACTCCCGCTCGGGTGAACGCCGTGGTAGCAGTAAGCGTCCCTCCGCTCACCCTCAGCCCACCCCGCTGCTCACTACCATTAACCTCACCTCCTCCCTTGAGGACCCTCCTTCCAGCAATCCCACTCGCCATCCAATCCCAAACAGTGCCTTTCAATCCACTCATTTTAAATTTCAAAGCAATCTGAACCGCCCTTTGATTTCTGCCCAGATAACCATCCTAATGTCTGAGGAGGTTAACCAGGTTCCTCCTATCTCCTGCATTAACCCCAATTCCTCTCACAGCAGCGAGCGTTCTTCTGCTAAAATTGCCATGGATGCCAAAAGGGAAGCTGAACCAGTTATCGAGGTTGATTCGCCACCCCTAATTCCTGCCCTAGTTCACTGTGTTAATCTGGTAATGGATCCTGACGCGGGCACCACCGACAAGATACATGAGGGCAACGTGTTGGATGACAAAGAAGTGCTCAGCCCGGACGACGCATGTCGGTAGGCCGAGGAGACGCAGGGGGACGAGGAAAAATGAACAAGTGGTTCTTGGGGTCGCTCTTTTTGGTTCTCTGGAGGCTGCTTTGGAAGCAATGCCCAGTTTTGAGTTTCTCCTTGCCGTGGCGTATGTTCAGGTCTCGGTCCAGGGTTCTTAGCTCTGGTTTTTTGCTTATCTTCAGCTCTTTCTCTCTCGGTATGTTTGTAATGCCAATTGAATTGGCTGTTAGTTTTGTTGAATTGGTGGTTAGTTTTGTTGAGATTCCCCATCTTCTACTGTAATGGGAAAATTTTGTAAAGTATTAGAAGTGCGGGCTCCTGCAACCGCTACCTCATGTAATATTATCATGTTTACCAGTTAATAGAAATAGCTTTTATCGAGAAAAAAAAATATGAACTAATATATATATAATATATATATATATACTATTATATATATTATATATATATATATATTATTATATATATATATATATATATATATATATATATATATTCAAAATCCATCACCCTTCTATCAAATTGAAATATTACTATATTTAAACTAGGTACTAGCTACTATGTAGCACTTGTTTTGAGTTGATATTTTGTAATAAATTTTGTAAGAAGAAGAGAAATTGTTGCAATGAAGTGAAATGATTGAAGTTTGAGCATCTTGTTGATTTGAATTAGTTTTTTGACACGTTACTAGGTCGGGAAGGGCCCTTGGATTCAAGAAACGCGATGATTCTTATTCATAGAGTAGAATACTATTTAGTTTTTATTGATTGTAGATTTTACTTGATGTTTCTTTTCAATTTTTCATTTGATTTGTATTTCACATTGTATGAAATTTATTTCTCTATTTTCATATCCGTTAAGTAGAATACGTTATGATCAAGTTTGAATTGATTTTCTAAGGCTTAAGAGTCATGCAACTTAAAATTTGGTTTCTTAATACATTTTGGCACCTATAATTCTAATTTATAGAATTTCGGTACTTAATTCAGCACTTAATTCGGTACCAATGTTCATAATTTTAATTTACAGAATTTCGGTACTTCATTCAGTGCCAGAACTAGAACTGTAATTTTGGTATTTAATTTGGTACCATAAACCAAATTCTACATTTGAATAATGAATAATTTGTGGTTTATAGTTTAGTATTCTTTAATTGATTAAGAGCTTTGAAGTCACTTGGTAAAAGAGTCCTACAACAAATAAGAATCTACAATATATCATTATGGCTCTAAGTATCCTTAGCATTTATTTTTGATATTTTATTAATGCATTTCTTGTAGTTTATTGCCTTGTTTTCTTTATTTGCCTTGCACACTTTTGCTTATAGTTGTCCACATTTACATTTCTACAACATGTTTAATGAATTTTTGTATGCAACACTATAGCATTAGAACCACTGAAGTATTAAGACTTAATGAGCTACATAAATAAAACCACACGAACATTGTCTGTCGATAATTATAAAAATTTGTGGTTTGGAACCCGATAAGCATTAGAGTCCCACAATCCAGTTACAAGTTATAATCCTTAGTGATTAATTCTTTTTAGTGTTAGTTGTTAACATAGGTTAGAATAAGTTCTAATCCCACATTCCCTGTTCTTCCATCTACAAGTCTTACGATCCTATTCAATAATTAAATGTTGGAATTAGAATACATATAATTTTGCCAACATTTTTGGCGTCGTCGCTGGGGAGATGCCGAAGGGATTAGAGCATAGTTGCTTTCACAAGTTTTTTGCATGAGCTTAGCTATAGGGACAACTACAACGCGAAAAAAGTAAGGTAAGATGTGAGTGAAGAGCCACACATCCGCTATGGTGGGGTTGCTCCAAAGTCTGGTTGTCTCTAATTGATTTTATAGTTTTTCTTTTCATATGCGTAGAATTAAAGGTAGGATCCAAAGCTTCATTTTCCTTATTTTTATTTGCAAGTGTGTTTTCCTTTAGATTGATTCATGGAAAGAAGAGAAGCTTAACTTGTGTGAACAAATAACTTGGTCACAACAAGGTCTTAGTAGCATGATGACACTTCAAGTACATGATTGGTTTGCTTGTATATGTTTTAAGTGTGTTTCGTTTATATTTCTTTAGGATTAAAAAAAAAAAAATCTTGTGCTTTAAGAACTCCATACTCTAATGCATGTGTAGGACAAGGATTAGAAACCGACAAAGCAATACACAAGGATGATCAAGATTTTGGGAGAACTCTCTCAAATCCTAGTAGCAGCTGGAATCTTTGCTTCTCAGGAAGAACAAATCTTGACAATAGTTAAGAACTTAACTTCCTCTCCAAAAGTGATAGAAGAACAAAAAATCCATGAACCACATCCACAGGAAGATCTTCACCCTTGTAATCTTGTTGAAGAAACTAAAGAATCATGAACCACATCCGATGGAGAGAAAACATTAGAACCTAAGATTCAAGAATTTTTGACATGTCTATTTGTGGATCATCTAAGCACACAAGAGGATAGTCATCTCATAATAGAAGATCTTCATGGCATATTAAAGGAAGATACACTAAATGAACCAAGTAAAGAGGTAAACCAAGAGTATTTTGATTTTGTTGAAAATTGGTTTCAAGCAACTATAAGACCATATCGCTCCTTCATTTTTCCTTACTTCTTGACATCATCATTAAAACACATGATTCTTCATACTCATGTATGCATTGAAGACTATATTTTAAACTTGAGTATGAATATATTTTTACACCTGTTACACACGTGGTTACATTGGAAATACTCCTATACTTGAGGAGAGGAATTTATTTTTCTCAAGTAAAGTAGGATAATAAATAAATAAATAAATGCTTCATATAATAGTTAGTTTAGTTGTAAAATATAGTGCAACATCTTTCTCATTTGTTTTGTATACGTGGGAATGTTAGTAGTTAAAAAAAAGACTAGTTGAAAATGAGAGATATATGTTCCTATTGCATATTTTTGTTGGGGTCTCTTTCAGCTGCATATTGTTTTAATGAAGATTGCCACTCAATTTTGTTTATAACTACAACATGGTTCAACTATTACTTTGTGTTCCCACTTATTATTTTTAGTTAGATTTGTTTCTAGTTTTTCTTTTCAATAAAGTACGTTATGACCATTATGTTTGGAATCTTATGTGAAGTTCGAAATGATTGCATTGCAACATTGTCTAGTATTGCATACCAACTATCTAGTACCTTATTTCAACTAATCGATACCCATAATTTTGGCCTCAATTTTCTATTTCAAAAGACAAAATTGGATTCAAGGTTCTTGTTCATTTGGGATGTATAAATACTAGAATAATACTGGTACTCAAAAGCAGAAAATACATCTTCATCAATGAATGGAACACTTAGGGGAGTATTTGATGATATCTTTCCTTCTTCCTTAAGTTGTTAAAAATTATGCATTCATGTTTTATCATTACTTATATGTTTTAAGACCACAATTTCACAAAGATGACTAAATAAGCAATCCTTTTCATAAAAGTTTAATGGAATGATAATTCCAAACTATTCATAGATGATATACCTTTTTTGCTATGGAATTTCATTTTTCTTATTCATATAGATTTTTGATTATCAATACAAAACAATTTCTCAAAATATAGTTACCAAAACAAAACATATTAAGGGGATTAAAACAAAATTAAAAGGTCCATACAATGATATCAATGAGAAAAGAAACTTGAATACTATAACCAAAACACCAAATCTTGATATCCGAGCATCTTTATTAAGTCTTACATAAGAGTTGATGAAGTCTCTATTCATAGTGGAACACTTCTTTAAAAATGAAAGAATACATGAAAAATATGATTAGTAGGAATTTTGGTGTCTTTTGGTTATTCTTTGGCAACTTCATTTATCTCACATTAAACTGGCTCATTCATGCTATGTCCTTTGAGTACCTATAAGTACCTTATGCGTTTAAGACATTATGCATGTAATCTAAGTCACTCTTAAAGGTGTCATCCCATGCATTAAAGGGGCTTTCTGAAGTTTCTCCCCCATCAACCAATTGTAAAAGAAATATCCATAATATAAAACTAAAATGGTAGGAAACATGGGACTAGAGCCTTCAGTGTAAAATAGGTTTAAGAGGTTAACTCGTCGAGGCTATAGACACTTGCTAGAAGCAGGTAGTGACCTGTGATATCGCTAGGAAAGCCCATTAGGACTATGGAGACTCACAAGAAATGGGGCATTCTACTTAAATAAGTGTCAACAAAACCGAGACTTTTGTCTACACGTATGATGGTTACTCTATAATGTTACAATTAAAAGGAAGCATGGGTGGATGAAGTCAAAGGAAAAAATAAAATCCATAAATTTGTTGCTAAAGAATTGCCTTAAGGTAACCTTGAGACCTTTATCATTGTTTTTTCATACTATATCTAAGATTTAATTACTTTAGAAGTGAGATATATGATCACAAATAATTAATAAAATTCAATTGCAAATCTCCGTAACACTTGGATGACTATAAGACTTTAGGATTTGGTTGGTAATGACTAATTTTTTTATTGGTTCATCATTTGTTGTGGTCATAAAAATCCTCCTACCAACAAAGAAGGACAACCCTTTCAATTTATAAAAAGGTTTCTTTTTCTTGAGCATAAAACTGTTAATGATTGATGAAATCATATGTAATGAGTGGTTTGGAATTTGTTTTATGCTTGGTGTTAGTTTAGTATCATTTTAATAAATTTGAGATAACTTATTTTTGTTTAGTATTCATCTCATTAGTTCCATCGTTTTATTTTTCAGGTCCCTTTTTGTATTAGAGCCATCTCAACAACCCTCCTCACTTCTTTAGTACCTCATCTTGTTTGCATGAGGATATGCAAACCCTCAGGCATGGGGGAATGGTTGTTGGGACCTTTTAAAAATCTTCATCTCATTCTCTTTAACTTCCTTCAGCAGATCAAATTGGCACTCATCAACTCCAACACTTTTAGATCATTCCAAACTTTGAACCTTACTTTGCCCCATTGCAACATGCATCACATATTAAAATTCAAAAGGTATAATTGAGCTAAAACATGTTTAAAGGCTCTTTAACTCACTAAAATTTAAGGAATATTGATGATTAACCACTTCGTATTGCATAAATCTTCACATTTCTTAAACTACCATTAAACCTCCATTTCCAAATCCATTAATGCATATTCTAGTAAGACCATAAGAATGAAAAACAAAGTATTGTGGTACATTAACACAAAGCAATATCTATAACGTCTACTCCTTGTACATCATAAAACATTCACAAAATCATCATCATAATTCTCTCAATAAGACGATGAAGTCATTGTTGTTTATCTATGAAAAGAAGTGCAAAGTGAATAATAGACTTACAAAGTTTCCAAGTCCACATTCATACAACCATTATCTTCATCATCAACTTATATCATCCACCATCCCTTCCTAGTCCATATTTTGTTTGTCCTCAATTTTTGCTACCTCGTTTTGAAACATATCAAGTCTATGATGGTATGACAGTTCACCTTTAATCACTTGCACCAAGAAACAATGTCATAAGCGAGGATTTTGTTTGCATGAGGGCGTGTAAAATCTTAGGCATGGGGGAATGTTTGGCTCTAAATATGTCATATCATTCAGTATATAAAGTCTCCATTCATAAGTCGTATTCCCCCATCTATGACACTTCCCATAACAATTATACCACCAAATTTTACCTTGTGGTTAATTATGATGGATTTCGTATCTTTTTAATGGTTAAACATGTCTTTAATATGGTTTTATCAAAGACAATTTACTAATGTGGTTATGTCGCTAAGAAGCATGTTTGAGTATGAAGATTTATATCTCTGCCATCTCAACAACAATTTGGCAGTTCAATACTTAGTTTGGTACCAGTTCAACAGTTCAGAACTTAATTCTGCACCTGCATGAATAGAGAAAAAAGTCAAAATTATAAAATATGTTTTTTTTTTTTTTCTCAAGGCATGACATATTAGGTGTCACATGGGCTTAATATTCTGTTTCAAGATTTGGAGTATACCTAGCTCACACGTGTGGGGTCCTAGCACATGATTTAAGCTAGAGCCGAAAATAGGTAACAATTTTGAAACTGCCATGTTATGCCTTGATTTTTGTGCATATGGTGGTGAATCTAAAGATTTAGAAAATTGGTTTTTTTGAAAACACAACAATTTAATTTGATCTCAAACCGTTTCTAAAGGTTCCTTACAGTTTAAAAGTTACAGTTAGTTCTACGAAGAAAATTTGTACAAAATTTATGCAAAACCAAGATTGACAAAAGTATCTAAACAATCATCTTTGGGTGTGATTTCCGAGGTCATGGAATTAAACCGGGAAATTAAAAGAGAGGTTTTTGTTGAAAATATGACAAGTTATTCTCCATAGAAAAAATCCTCAAAATACATCATGGTCGAGAAGATATGGCTGGTTCTTTAAAACCAGTTTGTATAAAATTACACAAAAACATGATTTTTTAGATTTTCCTCTAAAGTTGTAAATTCTTTTTCTGAGTTTAGGGGATTGGATCTTACCTTTACTCAATGGATTTTATGTATAGATAAAGTCTCAAAGGGTAGAGAGAGGGAGAAGAGAACACAAGGAGGAATTTGTCATTATTTTGAGTTGATATTTTGTAATAAACCTTTGTTTGCAAGAAGAAGAGAAATCATTGCAATGAAGATGAATTATTGAAGTTTGAGCATCTTGTTGATTTCAATTAGTTTTTGGGCACATTTCCAAGTCGGGAAGGGCCACTTGACTTAGGTAACGCGTTGGTTTTTATTCATAGAGTAGGGTAATATTTAATTTTTATTCATTGTAGGTTTTACTTGATGTTTCTTTTCAAATTTTCATTAGATTCGTATTTCACATAGTATGAGATTTATTGCTCTATTTTCAGATATGTTAAGTAGAATACATTATGATCAAGTTCGAATTGATTTGCTTAGGCTTAAGAGTCAAACAACTTAAAATTTGGTTTCTTAATACATTTTGGTACCCAGAATTTTAATTTACAGAATTTCAGTATTACCTGATTCGATACTCAATTCGGTAGCAATGTTCAAATTTTTAATTTACATAATTCAGTACCAGAACCAGAACCAGAACTGTAATTTTGGTGCTTAATTCGATACGAGAAACCAAATTCTACATCTGAATAATTAATAATTTGTGGTTTATAGTTTAAGATTCGTTAATTGATTAAGGGGTTTGAAGTCACTTGGTAAAAGCGTCCTACAACAAATAAGAACCTACAATATATCATGATGACTCTAAGCCTCCTTAGCATTTATTTTTGATATTTTATTAATGCATTTCTTGTAGTTTATTGCCTTGTTTTTTTATTTGCCTCACACACTTTTGCTTATAGTTGCTAACATTTACTCTTATGCAATTTACTTTTCTACAACATGTTTAATGAGTTTTTGTATGTAACACTATAGGATTAGAACCATTGAAGTCTCAAGACCTAATAAGCTACATAAATAAAACCACATGAAAATTGTTTGTTGATGATTGTGAGAAGTTGTGGTTTGGAACCCAATAAGCGTCAGAGTCCCACAGTCCAGTGACAAGTTATAATCCTTAGTGGTTAATTCTTTCAAGTATTAGTTGTTAGCATATGTTAGAATAGGCTCTAATCCTGCATTTCCTGTGCTTGAATCTCTAAGTCTTATGATCTCGGATTCGATAATTATGTTAGAATTAGAATACATATAAATTTTCCAACAAGTTGAAAGAGAAACCCTAAGAAATAGACCAATGTAGATTTCAACATGCAATGCACAAAATGATGAGCATGCATGGATCCATTGTGAGTTTTTAGTTGATGAGAGAGTATGCATGGAGATTGCAACGTAAGCATTCTGAGAGGAAATAGAGGTCCAACATATTGAGATGCAACCACAAAAACCATATATGCAGCAGAGAGCACATGGTTAGAGGTCCAACGAGGTGAGATGCAACCACAAAAGTGAGATATGGTGAGGAGAGCACCTGGTGTGAGTAGGTGTGCGAAAGAGAGAGCATGGTGGCATATGTGTAGGACCTGGAGGTGAGCGATGCTGACTCACTTAGTTATTTGGGCAAGATTTGGTCAAGGAAAACCCCAAGTCAAGTTTTAAGGGGGCATTGTAGGTAAGATTTGACTCAATGAAAATGTTAAAGTTGCTTGGTTAAACAACAAAGATTTTGGGCACATGGTTTTGGTTGCCCATGGTTTTGGCTCATGGATTACATGTAATGAAGTATTTTAAAGGCTTGAAAACTTCATTAAAATATGCTAGGGAGATGAACAATGAAGGCTCACTTGACCGAGTTTTAGCCAAAAACACTAATAAAACTCCGTTAGCTAATTTTTCCATGAATTAAAATTTTATAGAATAAAACATTATGTTTATGATTTGTGGCAAGATCCAAAAATATGATTTTACAACTTCAATTTTTACCTATATCAACATTTTTGAAAGTAGAAACAATGATTTTCTCAATAATATTACATTAAAATACAAAAACTAATATTATTCTAATAATTAGATGAAAACACTTTACTTTGAAGGTGAACATTACTCACTTCTTTCATGAAAAATGGATATCTATTTTTAAAAAATATAAATAAATTACCAACCTGGTTAATTGAAAAACTATGTAAATAAATACCCATAACTAAAACCAATCAAATCTAATTACCACAACTGATCCATTTACAATATGTCATCACTTTAAAGAGAGGAATAATTTTTTATGAAATAATCTACAGAGTTATTTCCTTTTTAGTCCCTACCATAGGTAATAGGGACTAGGGACTATTGCAATCAATTTGTATTAAAATCTAAACCATATGTAAACTAATAATTTCTTTAATCAATCTTTTTTAGTATTAGAATGATGAAAGTCAATCTATTGAAGTAATGCTTCCTCATTTTGGTGAACCATTAAAAACCTTCACGGGACATTGTAAAGGCCTTCTTTTGACTTATTTTTTAATGTTTGTAATTT
>APFE030547204.1:244050-259599 GCA_000404065.3 Pinus taeda
CTAATCCTCAATGGGTTAGTGTGGAAGCTGAATAGACAAAGCAGTCCAAGAGACCTTGGGATGTGAATCCCAACGGTCACAATAATGTACTATAAATGTATATCTCTTGTTAATAAAAATTGTACTTGCATGTTTTATCTTTCATATTGTTCTTGCTGTCCATGTGTGTTTAACACAAGCTAACATTCTTCGTTGTAAAGATGATTGTGACTCTATTTGACTTACATAAGAGAGTAATCATTAGTGAGAAAGAATTTCAGAGGACAATGGTTGCAATTTCTTTGGTGAACAATTACTTACTTTATGTGGGGCCTTTGATTTAGTCATTTGTAATGGTTTGACTAGATGGGCAAAGTCCGGTAATTTCACTTGAAATACTTACAATGGAGTAAGTGTAGTAGATTATGTACTTTGCTCGTATGGCTTGTGTGAGAAAATGGAAGAAGTTTTGATTGGAGATTAGCTATGGGACTTAAAATCAGATCACAAGCCAATTTTTTTATGTTTCTCTTGGAATGGAAAGAAACAATTAGAGTAAAAAATTCAGCATGTCCAACAAAATCTCCCATAGGATAGAATTCTTTTGACTCTAGAAAATTGTAATCACTTCAAAATGACGCTGGAGAGGCTCTTTGAGAAGGAGAAAATCACAATTCACAGTCTTCATAGTCATGAATGAACACATTTAATTCAATGCGCACTTGCAGAGTGAAAAAGAGAAAAAATTAAGAAGCTTGAAACAAATTTCTTTCTGGTTAATGCTTGGTTTGATGAGGAATGCAAAAAGGCAAGGAGAATGTGGAAAGAGTCAAATAAGGATAAAATAAATCTCAAAGCTTACAAACAGTTATTAAGTAAGAAAAAGGTCGATTTCATGGTTTCAAGGAGGGAAGTATTAATCTTCCTTGGGAAAAATAATCCCAAATTATTTTGGAAGGAGCTCCAACCGAGAAAGATATAAACTGGAAATAGTATTTCAACTTCTAAATGGTTTGACTATGCAAGACAACTCTATGAGTAGGATCCCAAGGTTGACCCTCCCCCCTTGGTCAACACTGATACTGAACTCTTCACAGTGCAAAAGGTAGAGATGGGTATCAAGAAGTTGGGTGTCGGAAAAGCAAAAGACTTAGCTAAAATCCAAGCAGAATATCTAAAGTGGGGCTCAAATATCCTTGCACCTCACATTACAAAAAATTTCAACAACATCATACAACAGAGGCTCCCCACAGATTGGACAACTAGTCTGGGAATACCTTTTTTCAAGAGCGGTGGCGTCAATAATCCCTCCAATTATAGGACCATCTTGATAAACCCTTTGTTTGCAAAGCTATTTGGAAGAGAATAAAATTAGTAAGTGGGCAGAAGAAATAGATCAGCGTGCTAAAGGGAAAGAAGGATATAAACCTAAACATTCCACAATTGATCATTGTACAACTTTAAGGCACATCATTGAAAATTTTTGGGCGAAAAAGGAAGAAGTCTTTGTTGCTTTGTTGATATAAAAAAAAATCATTTGACACATTTCCCAAGGATAAGCTTTGGCACACAATGGAGGAACATGGGATTCCTAAACATTTGAGAGTAGTTGTGCATAGGCTGTATGAAGAGGTGAAAGTCAAAATTACAACTTCAGTAAGAATTTCTGAAAGTTTTAGAAGTAATATCAGGGTCAAGCACTGCTGCCCACAATCTCCTACCCTTTTTGGTTTATATATCGACAAGATTAAGGAGTGGTTAAATTCGCAAGGGGGTGATGGTATACATTTGGGAAAGTTTTTTATAAGGATTCTTTTGTATGCAAATGACCTTATTCTGATTTCTAAATCAGCTCTTGGTTTGCAAGAGCACTTACTATCCCTTGATCATTTTTGTAGAATTGTGGGGATGCAAGTCAATATCAACAAAATGAAAGTAGTGGTTTTCTCTAAGAAAAGAAAACATAAGCAACATAAGTTCTACTTTGAAGGCAACATTCTAGAAGAAGTTGCGGATTACAAATACCTCGGAATTGACTTCAACAAAAATCTATGTTGGGATGGTTCTAGAAAGAAAAGAACTTTGGGGGGTTGGAAAGCATTTTATGCTTTTCAAAATAGGTGTAGAGAGGCAGAGTTATGGGACTTGAAAAACGCTCAAACTCTTTTTGGGGTTCTAGTGATTCCAATGATTCTCTATGGCTGTGAACTATGAGGTAGCAATACATCCGACATGCAGTGGACACAAATTTAAAAAAATCAGAAGCGTTTGATAACAAACAAATTCAAGATTAAAAGTGTGGTTCCTTATGCTATCTTGTTAAGTGAAATAGGGGTTGCTCCTATTGAAGCAATTGCTATGGTGCGAGTCATAAGGTATTTAAAAAAAATCGAGCAAATGGAAGAGGGTAGATGGCCTAAGGTTGTCTCTAATGATAGATTGTGTAACATAAAAAAAAAAATTTGGATGCAACAAAATAACAAATGGTTTAGTAAATGTCATATTTGCTTGAACATGGATAAGTTCCATAAGCGTACTTGGGATAAGGAACTAGGAGGACACAACTATTATTGCTCAGTTAAGGACTAATTCTCATCAACTCCGTTGTGAAACAGGGCATTGGAAAAGGCCAAAAGAAGTGTGGGAGGAAAGAGTATGCATTTTTTGTTCTTCTGAAAAAGTGGAAACATAAAAGCATTTCATTTTAGAATGTGAGGCCTTCAAAGACGACATGGAAAGTTATGCATATATGCTGGCAGCTAGCTCTTGGGATAATCTATTTAGCGAGGGGTTTGTCGAGAAGCTGGAAGCATTTATTGTGAAGCTTCACAAAAAAAGGGTCGAATATATCAACAAGATGAAGAAGAAATACGTCCCATAGGCTATCTTTAGCCTCGTGGACGTTAAAATAATTTCTTTCTTTCTTTCAACTTCTCTTAAACATTGAAATTGGTTTAAATGTAATTATGAAATTCAAAATGTAGTTCTCAACTTCTCTTAAACGCTTGAGTTTGAAATATTTTTTTATGAAAAAATTAATTTTGTTTTATCAAGGGCTATCAAATATTTTACCTAGCATAAATTTGAATGAAATTTTATTTTCATATAATATATTTTATTAGAAAACAAAATTAATTTTACTCATAAAACTTTATAATATTTTTTTTTGGTTCAAGTGGTATGAGTTAATTAAATTACATCAGGTTTGACATATGACTTGAGGAATTTTGGTCTAGGGGCATCCAAGCTCTCAAAATCACAAGGCATCTAAGGTCTCAAAATCACCAAGGGATCAAGCTCTCAAAATCACTCGGGGATGGCTCCCAAACCGGGTCACACCATCCCTTAACATGACTAGATTTTTGTTACGAATTTTGAACCGTTAACCTTCATATCAATATAAAAATTATCGTTATTCAAAATAATAAATTTAATAAAACAATTATTATCATTATATTTAATTAATTCATTAAATCAAATAATACAATTATAATTTAATTATTTTAAATTAAAAATATGCACAATTATTTTTAATTAAAAAATGGATAATTTTTTTTGTAAGCTTGGTGGGACCACTTCTTTATTATGTCCAATATATCACCCCGATTGAGGCAGGGAATTGAACTAGTGACTTCAAATCAACGAGTACCTTAACAGAGCACCAGATCACTGTCTATCCAAGACCCCATGGACCATTAAAAGACACATATTAAAATTCATAGATAGTTTGAGTGATTGAGATTAACAATGTTAATGAGGCTCATCTCTATTTGAATCTTAACAAAAATTATTCTTATTTGAATTTCAACTAAAATTATTTAGTATAATTTGCTAGCTATTATATTGTGCCAAAAAGTCATAGTGGTAATAAGGGGATGCCATATCTAGTGACGTAGATGATAGTGTGTTCTAGTTACCAATTCTCCCTTATATGATAATATATGTGTGACATGAATAATATGATTTTGTTAATGAGCCTCTTTACAATATTCTTTAGTTTTATTATTTTACAATTAAATAAAATTTAATATTATAATTTGGGAAAAAAAAAAAAAATCCCCCCTTTTAATTATTTTTTTTAATTAAATTAAGTATTATATAATGAAGAATATAATTCATCTTTCTTATTTAAGTAATAAATTTATTTTTTTATTCGGAAAGAGATATTTATATTGTATAATTCTGTGCTTGGTTCATAGCAAACACATTAGACAATACAAAACAAATTCATCAAAATTTTCCAATTGTTTTCTCCTTTCCAAGAGGAATACATGATATTCTTGAGGAGAATATATTTGAGCAACAAAAAGAGGGGTTTTGTAGATGAATACCTTACAATATTGCCCCAACAAAACGCAAAATTTACAACACATAACATTACTATTTGATTATGAAATCTTTCATGACCACTGCATGCATGTGTTTCCTCTAGGTTGCCACGAAGTCACGTGGACCCCCCAATTTTTATATTTTCGTGCATCAATCAATTTAACTAATTTTTTAATAGACTTCATTGGTCATCAAGGAATTATAGAATGTGTGATTTGACCATTAATCTTTAATTTACACCACTCGTTAGCATACTTTTCTACTTCTTTGTTGAAGTCTTTTTGGACGTAGAAATATGCAGCTTTGGATGAGATATCTTCTGCAATTTTCTTGATTCTTTTCATGATGTTTTCCATAGATCTCTCCTTTGGGAAGGAGACTTTGGCCAGATGATGCAAGATTAGGAGAGAATCTCCCATAACCGTAAGTGTTTCCACCTAATGTTCTTTGGCTAACAAAAGTCCCTAGAAGAGACCATATATCTCTACTTGATTATTTTTCATATGGCTAACACTCCACCCCATGAGTACGTAAACACTTTGTCCTCCTCGAGGCCATAGAGTACCCCTCCCCCTCTTGCCACCCTTGGGTTTCGTTTGGATGCCCCATCATAATACACAATCCAACCTTGTCATGAGATCTTCCATGTTCTTAATTCTACCTCTGTCAATCTTAGCTTCTAGCTCTTGTCTGTTTCAGGCCTTTTCCATTCCATGTTTTGGGAAAAGTTGTCCAAAACCATAAACTTCTAAGCCAATCCATTCCATTTGGTCTAAGATTTGTTGAGAAGAGTTCGAGTCTATCTTTCGAGCTTCAAACTCAACACACAATAAGATTTCTTTTATCATTGTGTTGCGGGGAGGAGTATTCATGTTTTTAAAGATTGCCTTATTCCTTTCTAGCCATAATTTCCAACATATAAATTTTGAGAGTCTTTCCCAATAATTTTCAAACAGAGGTTTCCTCAAAAAATTCTTGAAATTCATAAGGCCTTTTCATTCTATTAGAGAGTGGGCCAATTGCTTCCATCCAAATTGCTATGGTATATCTCCGTCATAAGATACGGAGTGTCTCCACTTATGCAAGCAAAAAGACATTGAGAGGGGCCATGATGCCTCTCTCTTTAATTGTCATATGCAAGAATTTTCTATTATAAAAATCCATTAATAAATTTAAATTATAAATTGAAATATTTTTTATTAATATATTTTATATAAAATAATTGAAAAAGATACATTTTTATATATGCTTCCTTAAAGAGAATAAAAAATAGATAAAAAATAAAACCTTTTTTTAAAGCATTAAGATTAGTAATGGCATATCTTTTACATGAAAATTTATAAGTAAAATTGAATCTCTGAAATTTAAAATTTATCTGCTTTTGCTTGGCTAAGAGCTCATTTTTTTTAAACTTAAAGAAACATGTTATAATTACAAGTGGTATAGTTTTCCTTGAATAACAATGATAAGTCAACTTGCATTTGCGAATAACGAGAAGTGATTTCAATCCCTATGATGATTTCTCACTGTTTAAAAAAAAATTAATTACATGTTTTTCTATAATATATTATACATAAACATCTTATATAATTATTTATTTTTCAATGAAAATGCCTTTCTATAATTCAAATAAAAATTATAATATAATTAATTGACATAACGCATATTTGATTATTTTTTAATTTTTCATAAAATAAAATTAATGACCCTGATGTGTATGTCAATTTTAATTTATAAATTACTACTTGAAAATGACCGTTCTATTGAAAAATGCTTTCTTGATTTCAGTAGAATTATTTATTTCGTGTGGAAAGTGTAGAAAAATAATCTTTAAAATTATTTAAAAAATAAATTTAAAATTGCTGAAGAATAATATAAATTGTCTTACATAAATCTCTTTGTTTAATTAGATACATTTTACGATCTAGATATTATTTCAAAATCTTCTCGAAAATCATTTTAGTTTAAAAATTTTTTAGTCTAAAATTTTTTTTAGTCATTCTATCAAACCTTTATATATATATATTAAAAAATTGATCAAATTTTATAAATTTAATAACTCTAAAGCCAATCTTGGGTTTTTTTATAAGGTTGTCTATCCAAGTGTTCCTCTTTTACTATTTTGACTATAAGATTGATGTCACATGAGATATATTCCATCTTGGGGTGTTGAGGGCATAACACCACCTTATTGTACTTAGAGGATGAGGAAAGGTTGTAGAGGTAAGGGTTCTCAAATGAGTTATATTTATTAGGAGGAGAAGAAGTAAAAATTTATTGGGAGGCAAAGGTCACGAGGGCTTCATTGGGGGAGCAATAGCATATCATGTGGGTTCATATTAGGGGATATTTATTGAGGAAAAAATGACATAATATATTGGGAGATATATGTGGGAGAGAGTTTTTATATTAGCGGGTATAAAAAGTGAAGCCCAGAGTCAATGAAAAAATATAAAGGAGTATAAAAAATGTTAATGAAAAATGGATACCTACAATATCTAATGAAAGTAGGGGTTTTTAAATTGGGAAGGTGTATTGGGTTGATATTGGTAGGGGGTTAAATAATGTGATTTTTAGAGGTATTTTCCAATATGTAGTCAAATTAAGGGCATTGTTTAATATGCCACGAACACACGTGATATGTCAGAGATTCATTGAGTGGAGCCCCATGACCAAGGTGGGACCATTATTCTAAGCTCGTAATTATAGTGAACTTACCAGACAAAACATATACCTCTTTCTCTTATTCTATAATTAATAAAATATGTTTTTTTTTTTCATTACACAATTATCCCAACACTATTTTCTTATTATATTTATCGGACAAATTCATCCTTCCACCTATTCTATTCGAATTTAATATGCTACAATATGCTTTTACAATGTCCTTTCTACAACACTTCAAACTTTGCTCCATTCCACTCAAGACCATGACACACCAACCACTCGTATAATGGTAATGTGACATAATAGCTACCCTATTTGCCATTTAAATGTATACAAGTTTTGATTATAGGTGGTATGGTTTTCCTTGAATAACAATGATGAGTCAACTTGCATTTGCGAATAACGAGAAGCGATTGAAATCCCTATGATAGATTTTCTCACTGTTAAAAAAAAATATTTACATAGTTTTTCTATAATATATTATAAGTAAACATCTTATATAATTATTTATTTTTTCAATGAAAAATGCCTTTCTATAATTTCAAATAGAAATTATAATATACGTTAAATTGACATAAACATCATATGTAATTAATATTTTTTAAAAATTTCATCAAAAAAGAATTAATGACACACGATGTTTATGTCAATTTAATATATTATAATTACTACATGAAATTATTGAAAGGCTCTAATGAAAAATGCCTTTCTATGATTTCAAGTAGAAATTATAATTAAATCATGTGGAAAAGTGTAGAAAAATAGTCTTAAAATTCATAAACCACAGATGCCTTAAATCCAGAATCTTGTTCCTATACGGAGGGGATACTTGGAGTGAAATTCATTCATAAAGTCCTGATGATGGATCCCGATTGGGATTTGAAACGTTGACAGAAAATGGTTCGTACTATGGATTCTCCGGTAACTGAGTCAAAAGATATAAACCACATATGTCTTAAATCCAGAATCTTGTCCCTATACGGAGGGGATACTTGGAGTGAAATTCATTCATAAAGTCCTGATGATGGATCCCGATTGGGATTTGAAACATTGACAAAAAATGGTTCTTATTGTGGATTCTCCGGTAAATGAGTCTAAAGATATAAACCGCAGATGTCTTAAATCCAGAATCTTGTCCCTATACGGAGGGGACACTTGGAGTGAAATTCATTCATAAAGTCTTGATGATGGATCCCGATTGGGATTTGAAACGTTGACAAAAAATGGTTCGTACTGTGGATTCTCCGGTAACTGAGTCAAAAGATATAAACCACAGATGTCTTAAATCCAAAATCTTGTCCCTATACGGAGGGGATACTTGGAGTGAAATTCATTCATAAAGTCCTGATGATGGATCCCGATTGGGATTTGAAACGTTGACAAAAAATGGTTCGTACTGTGGATTCTTCGGTAACTGAGTCAAAAGATATAAACCACAGATGTCTTAAATCCAGAATCTTGTCCCTATACGGAGGGGATACTTGGAGTGAAATTCATTCATAAAGTCCTGATGATGGATCCTGATTGGGATTTGAAACGTTGACAGAAAATGGTTCGTACTGTGGATTCTCCGGTAACTGAGTCAAAACAAATAAACCACAGATGTCTTAAATCCAGAATCTTGTCCCTATACAGAGGGCATACTTGGAGTGAAATTCATTCATAAAGTCCTGATGATGGACCCCGATTGGGATTTGAAACGTTGACAGAAAATGGTTCGTACTGTGGATTCTCTGGTAATTGAGTCAAAAGTCTTAAAATTATTTAAAAAATAAATTTAAAATTGCTGAAGAATAATATTAAAATGGTCTTACAATAAGTTCTCTTTCTTAATTAGTTATTACATATTACAGTTTTTATGGAGTCATTTAGATATATTTTCAAAAATCTTCTCAAAATATCATTCAGGTTTAATTTTGTTTTTAGTATTCTATCAAACCTATATATATATATATATTATATATATATATATATATAGATATAATATATATATATATGAAAATAAAATAAAAAATCGATCAAATTTTATAGATTTAATAACTCTAAAGCCAATCCTGGGTTTTTTCATAAGGCTATTTATCGAAGTGTTCCTCTTTTACAATTTTGACTATAAGGTTGATCTCACATGAAGCATATTCCATCTTGTGGTGTTGAGGACATAGCACCACCTTATTGTACTTAGAGGATGAGGAAAGGTTGTAGAGGTAAGGGTCCTCAAATGAGTTATATTTATTAGGAGGAGAAGAAGTAAAAATTTATTGGGAGGCAAAGGTCACGGGGGCTTCACTGGGGGAGCAATAGCATATCATGTGGGTTCATATTGGGGGATATTTATTGAGGAAAAAATGACATAATATATTGGGAGATATATATGTGGGTTAGGGGTTTTATATTAGTAGGTATAAAAAATAAAGCCCAAAGTCAATGAAAAAATATAAAGGAGTATAAAAAAATGTTAATGAAAAATGGGATACCTACAATATCTAGTGAAAGTAGGGGTTTTTAAATTGGGAAGGTGTATTGGGTTGATATTGGTAGGGGGTTAAATAATGTGATTTTTAGAGGTATATTCCAATATGTAGTCAAATTAAGGGTATTGTTTAATATGCCACGAACACATGTGATATGTCAAAGATTCATTGAGTGAAGCCCCATGACCAAGGTGAGACCATTATTCTAAGTTCGTAATTATAGTGAATTTACTAGACAGAACATATACCTCTTTCTCTTATTCTATAATTAATAAAATATGTTTTTTTTTCATTACACAATTATCCCAACACTATTTTCTTATTATATTTATCAAACAAATTCATCCTTCCACCTATTCTATTCGAATTTAATATGCTACAATATGCTTTTACATTGTCCTTTCTACAACACTTCAAACCTTGCTCCATTCCACTCAAGACCATGACACATCAACCACTTGTATAATGGTAATGTGACATAATAGCTACCTTATTTGCCATTTAAATGTATAAGTTTTGATTACAGTATGATAGCACATTAACCTATTTTTTTTATTGAACAATTTATTTATACTAAATGTTAATAAAATTTTAATTAAAAAACTTTAATGTCTTACTAGCATAGATCTATCTTAAATACGGATTTAACATGAATTAAGAGGATCCAATTTTTATGGCATTTAAATGTTTTATACATATATTTTTTTCCTTCTAGATTTTTTTTAAGCCAATATGAAAATTTCAATTTTTGATGAACGGATGGACCACCCTTACCATCATACTAAATTGGTAATAAACCTATGCACTCAATTATAAATATAATATTAATAAAACATATATAATATATATAACATCTATATAAGCAATAAAAATACAAATCACAAACCGTAAAAATATTGAACATTACCTCCTATTTTAATAATTTTTTAAAAATATATATTTTTATATTTATTTAAAATTTAATAGAGTTCTTATGCGTGGAAAAGGGTTTTATCGTGGAACAAATTAGGTCGCTATATATATTTTATAGCATCTGCGTGTTTAAAGAAATCTCCATTTTTGGACATCATTGTATTGGGTTGCCCACGTGTGGGTATTTTTAATTCCTAGTTGTGTGGACCTACCCACTGGGACCCACAACATGTGGATCTTTCAAGGTTCACAAGCGAAGGCTCTTTGACGCCCCACGAAGATATTAGAAGAATATAAAGTGTAGATACCTACCATTGGCATTTAGAATTGGATAATTTTACTTATGTAGTGTGTGGTTAAAATTACTGTACACGTATATAGTTTTGGGATGTCGGTGCATAAGATTCAAAGTACCTGTTAATAAATTCTAAATTGATAATGTTATCAAAACAAGCCTATTGATGTTAGGCAGGTTGGGACATGTATTTTATTTAAAAAACAAAATGTTTTTACATAATATTCAAATAAAATTAGTTTGTGAGTGGTTAGAAAATGATTAGTTTTTTATATATTCAGTGTTTAGTTGGTAACATCCAATGATGATATTTGTAATAAAGTCTAAATTCTCTCATGTGTGTTTATTTATTTATTTTATGGTTTTGTGTATTTGTATAAGTAAGTTATTTAATATAGTTGGGGTTAGGTGTAAGTTTTGAGTGATTTGATAGAATATATATTTTTTATTATAGATGGTTATTTGAATGATGTGTTAGAATAGATATTTTTTATTTTATCATAGTTGGTTATTTGAATGATGTTTTTGCAGCACATGAAATATGTATGATTCATTGCTAGATCTCCTGCTAAATAGTCTTACTCTCTTGCATGCACTAAAAGTGTTAATAAATGAGCATGAGTTTCTACTAAGGTTTGTGGTTTGGAAGGTGGGTTCATGACAAGGTTGCTAAGTACCTAGTCCTCATGCTTCTTTCACAATTCTTTATATGTTTATGGTGAAATTGCTCTATTTTGCCCAAATTGTTTTTTAGTAGTTTTAAGGATTAACTTTGAGTCTCTTATCACAACAATTTTCTTATATCTACTAGCATCAATTAACCTTAATCCCATATATAGTGCTAGAGCCTCAACTTGATTATCAGTTGCCCTTCCTAATCCCCAAAAGAATGTGTTATTTCATTTACTTCAAGATCATATCTGACCATGTCTTGCCACCCTTTCAAGTTTATCCATTTTAAAAGTAATGGACCGACTTAGTAAATCTATTGTATGCTTATTATTATTTATCAATATATTTACCATTCCAACAAACAAAAACAAAACAAATTTATATATGAAAAATATATACCAAATTATGTATAGAATTATATACTTTATGGTTTTATTAGTCCTCGCCCTTAGGGTTGTAGGGACTATTAGTAACTGGTTCATGATTTTACATTAGTCTATGCACATAAACCAAGGTGTTTAACTAAAAGTTTTGTCTTTGTATTTCATTGAACCTTTTTTTCTACCTATTAAATATTTAAATGGCTTTCATTTAACTAATCATAAATGTTGAGGCCTTATTTGGCCTTATATCGAGGTAAGGGACCATTTCCATCTAATAAACTTCGGAAACATATAATATATTTACACTATATTAAGTTGACGTTGATTGATGCTAGACTTGAGGTCTAGCATTAGTCCATAAGACTTATGGTCTTGCATTATTCCATAACATTTTATGTTATTGTTTTTTTCATAAAGGTAAGTTTGAGTTTATTTTTCATGGTATAACTATTATGTGTATCCAAAACGATATCTTGTTGTGGTTGTTGGCCATATGCCATGGTTCTCATTACTACCAAAACAACATTATAATGTCCTTTGATCATAGCGCCCACCCTGGTCATCGCTTAATTATTCATTGTTTCTCACATGTTAGGGTCCTATATTATAAGGATCTTAGTCATTTTAGTCTTTCTATGCACTTGAGGTCAATTTGTAAATCTCAACCTTGATTTCATGAGTATTATGGTTTAAAGGGGTCATTGGACATGTCATGAAATATTTGGTCATCATGGGTTAGTTAAGGTGAGTCATGTCAGTTATAGAGAATCAATCATGGTAAGTCATGTCATGTTCCAATCATTTCAACAAATCCCACTTCATTTTGAAATGGATCATCATTAACATAAAGGAAAGCTCTAAAGGTGGATGCAATTTTTAAAAGTACATTTGGATCTCATTTTCACTCATTTGAAACCCACTCTTTGCTCTCAAAGTGCGTTGGAGGCTACTAAAGGAATGGTGTTGTCTACCATTGGAGTTTGTTGTGCAACTGAAGCTCTTGTTGCCTACCATTGTGCATGAAACCTATTCATCTGCTGTGTTCAATGTTTTTTTGAACCCTACATATCTCTATTTGGAACTTTAGTTGAGTATCATTGATCATCTCCTTGTTTGGTTGCCTCTCTCAAAGAACCCTAGTCACAATTGTTGCACATCTTCCTTGTCTCCACTGTGCTGTAAATTTTACCTTTAAAATACACCTTAAATTGTTTTGAAGAAGACTGTAAAGCTTGCACATATAATGATGGATACCCCAAAGATGAAGAAGAAGGTTAAGGGAGGAATGTGCAGGAAGAAGATCAAACATGGTCAAATTTTGAGAACGTTACAAGTGCTGCACAAGTCTGTTGCATGTTTGCTGCAGAAGGGAGTTAGATGATCAGAGGGTGTGCACTTAGTTTGAAAGTTGTTTTATGATTTCACAACCATCTCAAACACATTTCAATCCAACCCATCAATTTCATTTTCTCAGAGCAAGGCCACAAGTATACAAAACTTGGAATGTTGCACAAGTTGCTGCGAAATTGTTAGAAGCATTAGGGTTTAATTAAATATTTAATTTTTGGCATTATTTTTGTGTTTGGGAACTTAAAAATAGGTTTACAAGGGTGGAAACATCACCAATCATCCATTTTTTCTCATCCAAACTTCAAGCATATGATTAAATCCATGTAAAGACAGCTCGCTATGCAAGTGTGATGCACAAACTTATTTTCACCATATCTCTTAAAAATTGTATCCATTTTCCCTGATATTTTTACAGTAGATGCATGGGGGTGAGATGAATAAACTTAGTTAATTTCAGCCCAAAATGATTCACGTTTTTCTAGAAACAAGTTATTGTCACCTACAACCATTTTTGGATTGTCTCGAGATCCGTGAGTCAGATTTGGCTCAAAAGTTTTGTGGAGATAAATTAAGATGATAATAAATTTATTTAAAAATTTAATCTCCATCGGACTGACCGTTTGGGAGATATTAACAAAATACAGTCTGCTACGCAAGTTGTTGTGAAACTGGAAAATATGTTAAATTTCTAGACAATCAACCTTTTGACCAATGAATTCAACTAAAAAACTTCTACAAATGGTTTTTATGACTATGAAAGTTGTTCTTACCAATTTAGACATTCATGAATAATCTATTGCGAGTAATTTAATGCATTTTGTTCAAAAAATCCCATGTAATTAAGGGGTCAAAACAATTTTGTTTTTAAGGGAAGTATTTGTTATCATTTCGATTTTGATGTAATAAGTTTTATCTATTGAGGGAATAGGTATATTTCGACCCCCTTTAACTTAGGAAGAGAATTTTGTATATAATTCATGAATCTGAATGTAGAAAGTGTTGGTGAGTGTGTGAAAGAGAAGTCTAGTATTTTGTACTCTCTATCAAACTTTCAGTGAATAACAGAAGGCCGAAGTGGATTGTTACATGAATTCTCGTGTTAGTCTCTATGATGATGTGCTTCTATGTGATGTAAGTTTCTTGTTTGAATCATTATGCCATGAAAGTCTGTCTTCTTGTTTAGATAAGCAAAGAAATATTTCAGAATTCATTATTGTGGTGCTTTGTTTTTAGTTTGCTAAACAGTATGTGTTTTTCCTCTTAAATGACATGTGAAATTCATCCTTTAATATATGCTTTATATGTCATTTTCCCATTTTTATGCTTCTCACCCCCCCATACAACAAACTTGATCAAACATCAGAAGGACTACCTATCTTGCTCCTGCTACAAGAGCTCTTGATTATCCCACCTATTCACTAAAAACCATAAATTGAGAGTGACTCCATGCCCAATGGATCTGTCTCCTCACACCAGCCTTCAGAACACTGAAATCAACTTGTTATTTTAATCCTCATAACTATCCTAAGATAAAAAATCATTCAGTCATCTAATTGACTAAGAAATCCTTAGTGCGACAACCCTCTCCAAGGCTAGAAGGGCTAGATTCTAGCCTAAAAGTGGTTTGTGGTTATCTTTGTAATCCATTTTTAGGCCAAAGGAAATTATAGAGTGCTAACATCATCACAATTAAAATAGCACTATCTCCTTTGATTATAATGTCTACCCCATTCACCACTTAACTATTCAGCATACAACCCTTCACACTATATTACCTGCAAGATATATTATTCTTCAATTCACACTGCACATCCTTCCATTGGTACAAAAAAGCAATTCTTTGTATGAAAAGGTAAAGGAACTCAATGGAACATTTTTCCTCTAGCATTCAACCCATAATTACCTCTCCTCCTCAAGAAATCATTTGATCATTTTGGAGGCACCTCATGCCTACATGTTGAGCATCAGTGGTAGAGTTGAGGTAAAGTAGAGGGAAAATCTATAAAAATCTCCTATTTTAGCTACGAATATGTTCATTACGCCATGCTTCCTCCTATTGAATGTGTTTGTCGGTGGAGGGAAACATATTTTAACATAGAAGCATCTAGCTATTTCTCTCCATAATTACATCTTACCATCCTATATAATTCCTATGGAACCCTTTTACAATTTCAAATCTCACTAACTTTAAATTATTGAGATAAAATAGTTGAGATAGAAACTCTGCATGCTTAAAAAAATGCATAAATCATATATCAAAATAATTAGAACAG
This sequence comes from Pinus taeda, assembly GCA_000404065.3. NCBI lineage: Eukaryota > Viridiplantae > Streptophyta > Pinopsida > Pinales > Pinaceae > Pinus > Pinus taeda. The sequence continues at coordinate 259,382 of APFE030547204.1, forward strand.
TAAAATAGATATCCAAATAATTAGAACTAATTTTCTTGTGGTTTCTTTTCAGATTAATTTTCTTTCTACATGATATTTTCTGTTTTATATTTTTGTAGTAACATTTGTGCTAGAAGCATATTATGTCCAACAATTTACTATTCCATCGTTGAATTTCCCCCACTAAAATTTCCACTTGCTACTCTCAACAAACTAATGCACATCATGAACCCTTATTC
>APFE030547230.1:0-12803 GCA_000404065.3 Pinus taeda
TGTTTCCACAATATCCCAAACTTCTGTACCAAGAGATTGAAGATAGGATGTGATTCTTACCTTCCAATAGACGAAGTTGATCCCATCAAAAATTGGTGGCCTAATGGATGCCTCTCTCTCGTAATTGCTCATGATGATAGATCTTCCTTGAAGCGGTCAAGCTTCTACTGAAGGACCGGCTCTGATACCAATTGTTAGAAATAATACTGAGAGGGGGGGGGGGGAATCAGTATTATTAAGTCAATTATTTTTCAATTCAACCACAAATTTGTATACACTACTTTAGTTAGAGGAACCAATGTATACACGCAACTTCAGTTAAGGAAAACTTCGTATAACTCACTGACTTGTAATTTAATTATTCTTTAGGTGTTAATCTTAAATCAGTGAGTCAGAGCCATATAGACATCAACCAGTAACAGAAAAATAGTGCAGACAGTCACACACAAGAACAAATGATATAAGGTGGAAACCCAATGTGGGCGAAAACCACCTGCTGCAATATGTTTCTATCTTCTTTCAATTAGAAACTTCTTTTTACAATGATTCTATACTGGTGCAGTCCTTTACCAGTACGCAGGCTACAACATGCAGAGGGCTACAACCCTCTCTCGTTCTCCAGCTTCTCCTAGAAGGGAGCTGCAACCCCCTTTAGCTCTTGTACTAGGAGTGGTAGTAATACGCAGGCTACTACCTGCAGAAGGCTTCAACCTTCTCTTTCTTCCAAGGACCATGTCTCATCAATTTTCAGATTGGATCCATGAATAACATCAATTAATCTGCAACAATCAATATCCTTTGTACAACCCAATATAGAATCAATCAAACACTTCTCAAAATGTTGTAACCGGAAAACAGTAATAGTAACCAGACACCAATTCTGAACCTAGAACACTGCAGCAATAAACAAAATCAACTAAAGCATATTTCATGAAACATACGCTACTTCGCTATACTGAAACCTGCGTACATACGTAGCTGTATCACTGTCAACCAGCGTATACGCTTCTGTGACTTACTAAACCTGCATGTATATGCGCCTTCGCTGTGTCGAACCTGCGTATAGATCTATGAAAGATAGATTTCCCTTTTCAAGTATTCAAGCATTTATTATACCCAGATTTTCATAGATTAATTCATGCGTCAAATACAATAGATCATAATCACACAAAGATACTACTATTCAAGCTTTGAGATTTGACCCATCAATAGAACTTATCCATTTTGCAGCATTCAGGTTCCTCCTTGATTTAGATCCAGCAATGAACCATAACCAATCACCAATGTTCCAGATCTTCCTCTTCTTAAGATATTCAATTTTAAAATATTTTACCTTGCCAAATGATCTCCTCGCCATTTTATCGTCTAGGCCTTACTCAAACCATGGTCCAAAACCATTAAGAACCAATACCAAGGACCTAATACCTAGGTTCAACACCTTGGATGCAATACCATGGACCAAAACCATAGGTTCAAATACGTCGGACTAGATACCATGAACCAAACATGACTTTTCCCACATGTACGCGCTTTTCTTTGCATGAAAGTGCGTGCATATGCATGCACACTTTTTTATCGGTGATACCACGTGTATACGCAACTTTGCAGAGAGGAACCTACATATACCTTGTTTTTTTCCATTCTGATTGCCTGAACTGTGATCTGCCACCTGAGAATGTTGCCATCAAGGACAACACCTGTGCCATAGTGCCAAACTTGTGTCATAATGCCAAGATATCCTTCCAAACATTTGTTTACTATCTCAGTTTACCCATCAGATTGGGGATGATAAGATGAGCTATGATCTAACTGAGTACTGAGACAAGAAAATAAATTTGTACAAAAATTTCCAGTGAAAATGGGATCGCTATCACTTACAATAATCTTTGGGTTTCCATGTAGCTTTTGACTTGTTTCCATAAATGTAGTAGAAACTGTACTCGCTTTAAATGGATGAAATAATGCACAAAAGTGTGCATACTTGGTAATTTTGTCAACTACCACCATGATAACACTCTTTCCTTCGAACTTTGGTAAACCTGTCATAAAGTCCATTGAAACCTCCTCCCAACATTGGCTTGGAATGGATAAAGGTTTTAATAGTCTTGGGGTCTTAATTGTTTCAACTTTATTTTGTTGGCAAACCAAACATTCCACAACAAAATTTTGAATATCCGATTTAAGGCCATCCCAAAAGAAAAATTCTTAACGCTGTGGTAGATTTTTAGAAATCCTGAGTTCGCTCCTAAGGGAGATGTGTACAATTCCCTAAGAATCTTTTGTTTTAGTTGGGAATTCTTACATAGCTATAACCTATCCTTGTACCATAAGGAATCATTTTTCCAGCTAAATGTATCAGATGGACTAGTATCTTGTTGTATCTTTTGAATGAATGCCCACACTTCCTCGTCAATCCTCCATTCATCCCTTGCTTCGTTTATCCAATCTGGTTGCATAATAGAAATGGTGCAAAGAAACACTTTTATATCCTCATCCTTGAGAGTGCATTTGCCACAAAATTTTTCTTCCCTTTTTTGTAGATGATTTCAAAGTCATAACCCAATATCTTTGTGACCTATTTTTGTTGCTCTTCTAAAGGTAATCTTGTTCTAAAAAATATTTAAGACTATCATGATCTATTTTTTCCTTGAAGTGTCTCCCCTTTAGGTAGGGTCGCCATTTCGTAAGTGCATGTATTATTTCCAACATTTTTTTCTCACAAATAGCTTTGTGTAAATACTTTCCTTTGATTGGATGACTTTCAAAAGATATGGGTCTTTCTTCTTGCATTAAAACAACACCAATTCCATTTCTTGAGTCATCACATTCCACAATAAAGGTTTTGGTGAAGTCCGGTGTAACTAAGACTGGTGCTTGGCACATTGCCTCTTTAAGATGTTCAAAGGCCTTCGTTGCTTTTGGAGTCCACGCAAATGCATATTTCTTCAATAATGTTGATAGAGGTGTTGCTATTCTCCCATAATTCTTAATAAACTTGCGATAATACCCTGTCAACTAGAGAAATCCTCGTAGATGCTTTATGGATGTGGGGATTTTCCATTCCTTAATGGCTTTAATTTTGCTTGGGTCTACCCTAACAACTTCATGAGATACAATATGACCAAGATATTCCACCTCTTGTACTATAAAGAAACATTTGGAGATTTTTTCATATAATTGTTTCACCTCCAATAGTTTGAGCACCATGTCGACATGTTGTACATGATCCTTCCAAGAATTTTTGTAGATTAGTATATCATCAAAAAATACTAACAAAAATTTTCTAATAAAGGGTTTGGAAATGGAATTCATCAAACCTTCAAATGTAGGAGGTGCATTAGTAAGGCCAAAAGGCATGACCAAAAATTCATAATGACCCTCATGAGTTCTAAATGTTGTTTTTGGAATGTCTTCAATCTTCATTCTGATTTGATGATATCCTGAACGAAGATCCAACTTGGTGAAGTAAATTAATCCATGCAATTCATCCAATAATTCATCTATGATAAGAATGGGAAATCTATCTTTAATAGTGAGCTTGTTGAGCTCCCTATAATTTGGACACATGCGCTATGATCCATCCTTCTTGTGAACCAGTACTACTGGAGCAGAGAAAGAACTTTGACTAGGTTGAATTGTACCTGCCTTTAGCATTTCTGCAGCCATACGTTCAATTTCACTCTTTTGGACATAGGGATATCTGTAAGGCCTGATGTTTGGAGGAACACTTCCTGGAATCAAATTAATAGCATGATCATGATCACAAATAGGCGGGAGGCCTTTGGTAGTCTCAAATACCTTGGAATGATTGTCCAAGAATTTTTGGAGATCTCGAGCAATGGATGATTTCGATGTGGCAACCTCTAGTGAACATAATTGTGTAATTATGCCTCATTGTTCTTTCTTTAGAAGATTTTTCATTCTGTTAGATTTGATTATCTTTTTCGATTTCCCTGCGATACCCTTTATTTCAAATTCCTTTCCTTCTGAAGATAATTTCATGAAAAGTTCTTGAAAATTAAAAGCTATTGTACCCAAGGATTGTAGCCATTAGACTTCTAGTACAACATCAACACCACCCATTGGAATGGAAAGCATTGGGCTATTCAATACCTATTCTCCCATGGATAGCTTGATATTATGGCACTTTCCTGAGAAATTTATGGTTCCTCCACTGGTAACCATCACTTGACACTCTGGTGCTAGATATAGGAAGCAATTCAATTCCTTGGTTATCTTACAATGAATAAAATTATGGGTACTTCCCGAATCAATCAACATTATTACCTTTTTCTTCTTGATATGCCCTTCTATCTTGATAGTTTGAGGAGTGGTAATTCCAGATAATGCATTACAAGATATGGTCGGATTCATTTATTCTTTTCTAGTGTTTGTTCCGAGTGTACATCCTCTTTTTTTTACTTTTCTTGTTCCTTTTCTTCCTCCTCTTCACAATCTATGTAAAATAATTTCTTCTCGGCACACTTATGACCTTTAGTGTATTTGCTATCACAACTGTAACAAAGCCCTTTAGTTATTTTTTCTTCCAATTGTTGTGGTGTGAACCTTATAGGTTTTGGATGGCTATGGGTGGAAACACTTCCATCTTTATGATTGTGAGTGGTAGGGTTCCTTGTTGCCATAATTTTGCTTTCCATTTTTCTTTCCAGCCTGAATGCCTTCTCCAATGAATCTAGTTCCCAAAGGCAAACCTCATGTTGGATGTTATCTTTTAAAGTCCCTATGAACACATCAATCCTATGCTCCTCTAGAATATATTTTACCCTTATATTAAATTTTTGGAAGTCCTCAATGTGCTCCATCATTGAACCCTTTTGTATGAGATTTATCAATTGGTTAAAAAAAGTGTTTCTTTTTGTATCCTCATAATGTGCTATCATTTCATCTGTAAAAATAGCCCAAGTGACCATTGGTTTATGAGAGAAAATCCATTGATACCACACAAACTAATTCCGAAATCCTTGCCACCAAATTTCCTCATATCCATCTTTGGAACATGGTGGTTCTTCAATCCAATGTTAGAGTCTATGAAATCATGATTAACATTTATTTTGTTCTCATCATCAATTTCCTTTACTATCCTTTCGCTATTAGGAAGCATTTCTTGTAGAAACGTTTTCAAATCTATGTTAAAATCTACCTTCAAATCTTCCATGCCTTTCTTGAAATCATCCATCTTAGCTTCCACGCCATCCATCTTAGCTCCCACATTGTCCATATTAGCTTCTACGTCATTCATCTTGGCTTCTATGCCTTTCTTTAAACCATCCATGTTAGCTTCTATTACTTTTTGTGTGAGTGACATTTGTTGCACTTGGTCTCCTAATTTTGATATATCATGTTGCATTTATTCCTCTTCTTCATGATTCATGCTAGATATTTCAGGTTTCTTACTAGGTGTTTCCATTTTCTTTCATTAGGGCATCAAATACCGATAATAATGCTTCACTATGCCCTTTGAATTCTTTCAAACTAATTTTTCAAACCAAGCTTATGCAAAAATTTAAGGAAAACTACATAACTTTTTTCACTTTGTAGGAGCTCGATATTGGATCTGATGCATCTTTGTAACTTTGCATATCCCAGGTTTGAAAGTTCTTCATGCTAACCCTCTGAGTAATATTTCTAACCTCGCAAGTCTGATCAATATTGGATTCTCCAATGAACAGTTATGTCAAATCTCCCATGATGAGCTGATTATAGAATGGTTCAGTGGAGCGAATTTATATGATGTGCCATGCGTCACTGTTTCCACCTTAGGTTCTAAAAATGATACCCAAACAAACTACACTTCTTCCGCTTTCTGTAGCTTCTGACGAAAATTCTATTTGATGTTTAGAGCGAAAGTTATGACGATTCTCCCAAGGTGACCTATTTGGAATGTAATTTAGGGGTCTACAACAACCCTAACTTCCTCAAATTATATCCCTAAAAATACAACGATACAGGATCTGAAATTCGGAGCTCAAGTTCAGACGGATTTCCTCTCAAATGGGTTTTTTTTAGCTTCTAAAACTTTGTAGTGAAAGAGTTATAACAAAAATTCCACAATTACCTGTTTTAGATGAAATTTTGGAGCTTGCAAAAACCCTAATTTTCTCAGATCATATCTCCGAAAATATAGCAAGACAAGATCTAAAATTCGGACCCAAGGTCCAGTGAGATTTATTTTTAAATGGGTTTTTTTAAGCTTCTGAAATGTCGCAGAAAAATGTTATAGCGAAAATTCCACGATGACCTATTTGGAGTAGCGAAACCCTAGAATCCAAAGCTCTGATACCAAATGTTATGAAACCAACTCACAAAAAGATAGAAAAGATAGATCAATGCCTTATAATTCAACCTCTTCGATGGGGCAACCTCATTTACATTACACAAATGAACAATTCTTTGATGATTCAAATGACAAAACCTCCTTTCTTTATATAGAAGTCTAAGGAGTCACAATATAACCAAGCCGACCTAACAATAATAATATAAAGGCATAAGAATAACAATAGAGGGATTATATGAGGCACAGTAATAACAATATGGGGACAATAGGGGCACAACAATAAGAATAAGGGATACAACGGCAATAATAATGGGGGAATCATTAGTATTATAGGGACTTAACAGGTCCTCACATCCAATATTAAGGGTTTACACTTAACGATGATGCATGCCAATAGAGAGTTATCGAAGGTAAGGTGATTTGTGGATATGAAGGATGGTACCATAATGAAACCATAAACCATCATATCACAAAATTAATCAACCATGATATTTCTAATTAATCAAGCTTGATCCTTGTCAGCGTAATGTTAAAAGAGTATAAAGGAATATATTTTTTTTTAATTTGTTAAGTTGTTACATTTCCACTTTGGTATTGGTTGGGAAATCTTTATATTATGATCACGTCAGCAAAAGGTGAGAGGAAGGGAATGGAAGGCTAAATCCTTGCCTAAGGTACGATTTATTATGATATGGTGTTGACATGTTTGTCATTTCCTTATAAACTTTTAATATATTTAGGGTTTCCCTTGGAATCTGATTGAAAATATCAATGGATATATAGTTGTATAATGTTGTATTCCAACCGCAGAAGTGAACAGACTCTGCATGCAATGAATAGTGCCAACATACAGAACCTGTGAACATACCGGAGATAAGAGACTATTATGCAGTGCTAGCTAAGAAAAATAATGAAGACGATCTCAAGAGATCCTGTAATGGGACTCTGGCATCTAGTTTACCCATTCCCACTCTTTCACCTGCTCGTGAGAGATCCAACGGAATGACTCTATAATATAGGTAAGTAATTTGAGACGACTATTTATCTTGATATATTGATTATTGGATCTATTTAAAGTATGGATCTAATTTGATTTAAGAAGATAAAAGAAAATCGGTTGTAAACTTTTTAAGAGTGCAAAATACAATGTGTTATTTTTCATTGTTTAAATTGTATTTTTGAATGCTAAATAGAGTATTTATAGAACTAAATAAAAATTTTAACCATAAAAAATTAATTTTTGTTTCTATATATAGATATATATGAAGTTGATATCTGAAAAGTTGGAAAAAGCAGAGTGCTCTGATACCAGATGAAAGATTGGTGTAAGCAGTGGCATAGAGCACATACTGTAAGCACATAGAAAAACAAAAAAAACATATGAATTTACATATAACCATGAAACGCCTAAGCAGTCACTATAGCTGCATACAACTACTCAGACTCTCCACACTCTGCATCTCAAAATTTGCATGACTACAACAAACTACAAAAATATTGCTACAAGAACATGCAGCTACAAATGTATACAACTCCGACTATGCATCCTCCTTTGCCTGATCATCTACTTTTATACACAAAATTAAGTCTGTTAATTGCCTCTTTAAGTTGGAAGGGTCATGGCATCGATGTCTCTTCGAAACATAACAGGTATGTCGGTGGTGTGTCTTCGAGGTTGGACAGGTCATGGAGGTGAGGTAGTGTAGGAGTTGCTCGATGAGTTGATAGATTGTACTTATTTGCAACACTCCCCCCCCCCCATCCCCATTAATTCGATTGGAAACTTAAGCTTGACTCAACATAAGTTGAACATGCTTGCTTGTCTAAGTCTAAGCTAGGCTTACAATGAGTCAAAAACTTTGACATCAATTGTTTAGTTAGATTTCTTTTCCTTTTTTTTCTGGATTCTGTATCCTCTGAATTGCTTTGTTTTTTGCATTTTTGCTGGAGGTTCCAAATTTCTGTTTCTTCTTTTTTTGTTGCAACTCATCCATCATTAAATCTTTGTTTATCATGAATACATAAAAAACCATTTTAGGTTGTCCATGGATGTCCTCTACGTCTTCAAAAACATGTTTGTATGTGGAGTGATACCACATCTCATCCTATATAGTTTGTTCTTTATCAACAATATTCTTATTATCAATTTGTTGCAACATAAGTTCATACTACAATTTTATCTCTTCGGGACTCCAATGCACAAAAATTTCATTGACATTTTCATTTTCAACATCGTCCATGCCATCTTCAACATTCATTGTTGCAACTTCTATGCAGAAATCATCAACAAGTGGTGTTTCAAGGCATCCTTCAAGGAATTTTAGTTTTTCTTCAAATTTTGTTTCTTCTTCTTGGTTTCTTCTAACATCTGTATACAAAAAATCAATGATAATTCTATATGAAAAATATCTTCAGAAAGAAACATATTAGTTCTGTTCATTCTGTTGTGGAATGAGAACTTTCTTCTATTCTCCCTTCTTTGACTCTGTTGATGCCTCATAATATTAATTCTCCACCTCCGCTTCTGCAAATAGGCTTTCTTCCACATGATTTCCAGACACAAGTGGATTTCTCTCGCCAAATGAAATCATATCAATAAAACATTTCAGTTTCATCATATGCAACCACTCATCACTAGTTAATTGTTCTTCATCAAAGGTAACATCAAAAATTTCAATTTTTGGATTCACTAAACTAGTTGCTTCTCCATTGGTAGAATTATATATACCCAAATCAGCTATTGCTAATAACACACCATCAACATTGTGATCCACTTTCAAGTGAGATTCACCAAACTCTTCATCTTTTTGTAGATTCGCTCCTACAAATCCATCTTTGTTTTCATTTTCAATCACTTGCTACAACATGTTGTACGACAGTACGATCTTCAACTTGATTACTCCCCTTACACCAAATTCTTCTTTGAGGATCTTCCATGCTTCCTTGAAAGTTCTAGATTGCAAGAGAATATCTTCCATATGACCCTCGAAAAAAAATATCTTTTTTAATATATGCTCCCGTAAGGAACAATTTTCACCAAAACACTATCATACTTGACCAAATAAAAACTTTACAAAATCCTAAACATTTTTTTCAATAAAATCTTTTTTTTTCAATAAACTCTTATTTTAATTCTCTTCTAGAAAAAATATCAAAAATCACCTTCCAAAAAAAATGAACTCCTTTCCAATAAAATAAAACCCTGTTATAAACCTTTATAATCCTCTTCGTCATAAACCTCAGACCCTTTTCGAAACCAATATAATCCTCTTCTTCATAAACCTTTGCTTTTCCAAAGCTACTAATTGTGTTTCACTTAACTTAAATAGCCTTTCAAATAAATAATTTTCAAATCTCTAAAAACTTGCACACGCACTTCGATACCTTTTTCAACCAAATGAAAAATGCTTCATATAAGATTCATTCACCTTCCTTTTAAAAACCAATCAATTTTAAAAGGTTTGAAAACCTTTTATCCGAAACATTTTATATACAAAATAAAAAAAACCACGACAACAGCAAGTATATGTGCTCCCTTCAAAAGTTTGACTTTCAAATAAACTTTAACCTCATATATAAACCTTTTTCTTTAAATCATAAAAGCCTTTTGTTTAAATCACCTTTCGATTTATGTATCCTTTGAAATACAAAAAGCAAAATAAAAAGACTTGCTCACAAATTAAAATCTTTAAACTCTTTAACTTTGTCAGCCAATAAACTTACACCTGAATTTTAGATTTAGCGTTAATTTTTGGAGCTGTGTGTGATTTTTTAGACTTTTTCGTGTTGAAATCCGCAAAACAAAACAAAACAAATTTGAAGTGAAATTTTTATTTTTGTTATTTAAATTGGCTTTTGAGTGTATAGATGGATTCAACATTGTCAAAAACCCCTAAGTTACTTGGATTGTGTAGAAGTTATCCGTCAAACATGTATTTCAATAAATTCTTACCGGATTTTAATAAATTCTTAGAAGATTTTAGAGAAAGTAAACCAAAAAAACTAAAACTTCCAAAAAAATTCACAGTAAAAAATTGGTTAGCTTTTACGGCCTTTCCTCCGCAGATTTCGCCTTCGCAGATTTCTCATGTTCCTTCGGAAAAAAACTTTACGAAGAAGCCTCTTCCTTTAGAAACTAGGCTTTGACTCTTCGCTTTCGAAACGAGCCACTTCTCACAGGCCACGCGAGGTTTGTTCACGACAGTTGCGGCTATTCAATCTTGTTCACAAAAGATGGATGATTTTTCAAAGGCCTCAATATGCCAGGCAATCTGCGTAACGACACTCTTCAAAAGACGGCTCCCTTTTAATGACAGCTCCAGAATTCAAACATACCACTAGTTCCAGTGATATGTAAGCAGGGTGCACATATATCAAAAAGCTTATACACGATCTGGTATTTGGTTCAAGGGTTTCATACTCCAAATAAAATATGAAAAAGATAAGTCTTTGCTTCAGCAAAAACATTCAACTGCATACACGACCCTGACTTAACTTCAATTGTCAACCCGCTGCAGCTCCACGGGTGGCTCCAGGCATCTCAATGCTCACTGCATTCAAACACTCAAAGGAGAATCACTCAAACAAAGGAGAATCACTCAAACACTTACCACAATTGGTCTCATGCAACAATTTACCATTCCACCTCTCCTCACAGGTCACGTGAGCTATGATACCAATTGAACGGTTGGATACAGGACAACGCTCTGATACCACTGAAAGAAACAATACAAATCAAAACATAACTGCCACTGCTAAATTATACAGAGAGTGGGATGTCCACCATGAGCATTTATATTTATATAAAATATTAGTCGGTTACATAGATTAGTTTTTTTCTTTTAGTTTTGATGAGGCCACATGGTGTTGGCTATTCGAACTTCGGTGCATTGAAGCGGTGACAGCGGAGGCGGTGTATGCAGTGACTGCGGAGGTAGTGGATGTACCGAGAGGGAGAGGGTGTGGTATTGATGAATCGGGTGAAATAAATATATATTTAATAATATAGACATAAATTAGTTAACATAAGTTTTCAAATAGTTTATTTAATTTTTTTTCTTGAAATAATTTTGAAAAGTATAAAATTTAAACTATCTCATTTACACAATTTTTTCTACTATTTAATTTCAAACATATTTTTTTAATTATAGTTGAATAATTCTATTAGAATATAATTTAATTTAATTTAATTAAATTTTAATTTTAAAGGGGTAAAGGAAGGAATAAACTTACACATCACATCACACTGGAAGGACAAACATATTCGGGTGTAGAATGAGTAGGCAAACTTACACATCCCATCATACTGGCTGTAGAATGACCTGACAAACTTACACATCCCATCATATTAGGCAGTAAAATAAACCTCTGTACTCAATGATGAACCTTTATGCTAAATTATTATCTATAAAAATTAAAATTCTTATCTATCTTGATTCTTATTTTGATTCCTCTAAATAATAAGCTGATAGATATTATTTGTAGAAATAGATTTATCTTCATATATTGAATTAACATGATTATCTATCATGATTTTTTTCCTTGATTGATTTAAAGATGGTCTATCTTAATTCCCAAATATTTATGAATGTAACTAGTATCAAATATCCAACCACATAAAAAATACAAAATACTAAAATCTCACCTGCCCGCCCATATTTATTGTTCCGAATCCTGTATGTTTTGATTATAGTTCTGCAACATGACTTTATATTAATAAACTTCATGAACTGTTTATTTTGTCAGGTCAGCTACACCCGGCTCATATCTCCCTGCATCATCCCGCGGATCTGGTCGAAGTGGTCCGAGTTATTTATAAGATGATTCCTCCGCAAACGATGAAGAATTCTAGCCAATAATGATACTACAAGTCCTAAGAGTTCAAAATCAATGCTACTTGGTGTAGGTTTTCATATTACATTGATCGATCCAGTGTTAATATTCTGATCTCCATTGTCGAGTGAAGATGCTGATCTCCACTGTGGAACGAATTCTTGTAGTCCTATGTTTGTTTTCTCCCTCGGCAATCTCCAGGTAGCTGCAACAGTAGTTTTTGTTGGCGGGTTCAATTACTTCAATTTACAGCAGAGTCGAACCTCTGATTCTAGTTAAACAGTTTCAACAACATCATTTGTATTAACAGGAAGGAAAATTTTGCAGGTAACTGTATTCTTGAGGATCCTATTGTCCACAAGAGAACACTGTAGAATTTAGAATGAGATGAAGCCAAAACCGTGATTTTATAAGTTATGTAATAGTTTACTGAGGCTCTGCATGTTCAGGAAGCGACCGCGATTACGTTCAGGGACACCATCGCAATGCGAACATGCCTGGGGATGCCTGGGGATGGGTAATGGCTGCGATCCTTATGGGAGGACGGGTTCCACAAATCTTGAAAAATGTAATATCTCAAAACCCATTCCTAAATGTCAGAGGGTATGGTGTTGTTATGAGCATAGGTATTTGTGTTATTATGTATATAGATTTTTGGTGTTGTTATGGCCATAGT
>APFE030547230.1:14156-32772 GCA_000404065.3 Pinus taeda
AAAAAAAATTATAATTTTTTTTTTTAACTTTTAATTTTTTAACATGCCCGTCAATATGACGTTTTTGAAAATGAATGGCAAGTTGAGCATGACGTGGAGGTTTTAGATTAAAACGTATTTTACGGGTAAAAATGCGAAATACGGGCATACAAGCGTCAAATTTAACCCCTGCTCCTGAGGCACTTCGGGTTAGTTGGCTTTATAAAATCTAGGAGTACAGCCACCCCTTCTGCATTAAATCCTTCCTCACTAGCACACAGTTGATAGTGCATCTTCATTAAAGCGAAGAGAACCCTGAGGTCTTTCCACAGACACTACAGTCCTCCATTTAATGTCGATGAGACTAGCTAGAAAAATCTTGACCTCGACACTCGGCCTCACCTACATCGTTGGATCAGACGAGATCTACTGTCTCCATGGCTTGGGGCTTTATCCAACAGAATAATGCAGAACACAGCAAGGTCATGGGTCATTTGGACATGCAATGGTGTTTGAAGCTTGGCTCTACGACAGAGGGTGACCCAGATGGTGGTATGGCGGTATGGAATAGCTTCCTCGCCAAGACCACCTCTACAGGCTTACAGGTAAAGCATGGAGATGATGCAAGCACCCGAATCTCACCTGATAGTAAGAATCTTTCATTCTTTGATATACATTTTGGAATCACCTTACTCGGCTCATGTAATAGGTAGAATCATTGAAAGCGGGACACTAGCCCTAGAGGAAGACGTTTTGGGTTCATACTGAAAGAAAAAGGTAATGGGTACCATAACCAGAGTGAATTCATATAAGATTTTCCCCTGAGAACTGCTAATGATAGTGTCATTCTCTTTCAGGTGTACCTCGCATCCCGTCGCTCGGTAATCCTCCTCTCAGGTAAGCTTGTTCTTCATACCAGCGCGTCTAGGTTAAATATTCTTCCAATTTGCTTTAAGGGCTTATTCTAAGAAACTTTATTTTCTGTAGGTACCTTCTGGTTGCAATATATATATATATATATACAAAGAAGGAGGTTTCAGAGTGAGACTTCTTTCTTACAACAGTTATTGTCTTCAATTTCAGGATGGTCCCCCTCCGGATTTTCCTAGTGATTTGTTTTCACGAGACAATCTCCATTAGTTGAGGGATTGTTTTATTTACATGTCTTAAAGTATTAAGGTTTTTTGTTGGCTAGAATGCTACAACTTTTCATTGGAACTGCAATCATGGTTACTGTAAAAATGATGGGCAATGGTTGAACCCTAACATAAGCATGATATTAACTTTTCTGTACCATCGTTATGGCTTTACATACACATAATTTAACTGAGGGTTTATATAAATATTACAGTGGTCATCCACTTTCAATTTCTCTCTGTATCTTTTCTTTTTATGAGGTCTAGCCATTAGGGTTTTACCTAGTATTTGGGTTTGTGCTTGTAAACATGCATTTGGCTCATGACTTTTCAACGTCGGACATTTATAATTTAAATGATTACTATGTCTGTTTTCTCTGCTAAAGTTCAGGCTTGTCATTATTTTTTGTTGTGATTGGATAAATCTTAACTTGGGTAATGCACAAGTCTAGTTAGAGCTCCATTAAACTTAAAATGGATAATGCTGAATTAATGTCCTTTGAAGAGATTTCAATGTCTCTGACATTCCTTGTATGTTTTCCTGGTAAGGTTAATTAGAGAAATACTTGTTAATTCCCATAGATTGAAGGAATGTGTATTCTGGTTCAATTACATAGTAGACTCTTAAAATTTCAGGAAGACAATTTGAATTCAAAAAGTAAAAGGGATATTTTCTCTTTCTACTGTAATTTGTTCTTTTATTTAATGCTTAAAAAAGCTGATGCATTTTGTTTTAGTGGGTGAAGGTTAAATATTATCATTACTTCTTTTATGCAACGATGTCTGATGTTTGTAAAGTCTGAAAGTACTAAAAATTTAACAAAAGACGATAGGCATATTATTATCAAGTGACATAGTCTTATTAGTAATTAATTAGCATGTTAACTTGTTCATTACATAAAAATAAAACAAATAATCTTTTCCTACTGGTGTTTATCAAACACAAGAACACTATTTATCTGTTTTCCTACTTTGATTGTAAACATGCACGTATTTCCTACTTTTGGAAGGTCTCACCACCCAGCCACGACTCTGGCAATTATGTCCACAATCCCCCTCTGAGCTCTTCCAACTCCTGACAGTAAATAAAAGCAGTTTGAAGCAGTCTGGTACCTTAGGCACCACCCAACCACGGATCTGGAAATTATGTCCACAATCCCCCTCTGAGCTCTTCCAACTCCTGACAGTAAATAAAAGCAGTCTGAAGCAGTCTGGTACCTTAGGCATCAGGATTATGTCCAGCCTCAAGTCTCATAGCCTTCGGCAATTATCAATGATCTTTTCCCACTAGCTAATTCGTCCAGCTCAAGGAAAACTATCCACAACATACTCCCTTACTCTTTTTTTCCAACCCCTCCAGGGTTCTGTCATTTTCCTTTTTTAGGGAAAAGATGAGCAACTGCTTGTAACTGATTAAGGAGTTATTTAACTGATTCTTTGGTTCTTTTACAAACTAATCAAATTCTTTTAATTAATAATTAACAAAATATGTTCTCGCTTTTTAGCCTAATTCTTTAACAATCCAAGTTAAACGAAAATAAAGTTGACAGTAATAAGTAAAACTTGGTAATAAGTAAATATTGGTGCCTCACTGGATGTTACAGTTTGGGATGAATGATTTACATTGATTTAATGTTTTAAAATAGTGTAGGTATAGAAATAAATTAATTTATTAATATTAAATAATTAAAAAAAAATATAAATTATAATTTTTTAATAAGTTAAAAAAGTAAGGATAATAGGTTAAAAGTGTTATGTGGAAAATATTAAATGTGTGTTTAAGGTGATTTCATATATTCTAAATTCAATATTAATATACATATAATATTTATATGATTTATGTTTATTTGGTAATATTGATTACATCAACATGATTTATTTTAACCACATTTATTAATGTGGTTTGTTTTTTGTTTTGCTGAAG
Source organism: Pinus taeda (assembly GCA_000404065.3). Taxonomy (NCBI): domain Eukaryota; kingdom Viridiplantae; phylum Streptophyta; class Pinopsida; order Pinales; family Pinaceae; genus Pinus; species Pinus taeda. The sequence continues at coordinate 17,196 of APFE030547230.1, forward strand.
CAAGAGATGGTCCTTCTATTAACATAGGAAAAAAATAATATACAAAGGTTACAACAGTCACACATAGGCACAGACACCCCCAAAGGGGGAGGGAAAATTATCCAAAGTTACTGTATAAACCCTCCCTTAGGAAAACTAAAACCAATCCAAGACTGCCCTGGAACCAAAAGTGGGCAAGTGGACCCCAAAGTTATCCACCATTGTTTTGTCTCCTCTTTATCTAGTGATCTAAAATCAACTCCTGTGAAGCATTACCCTATGGAATACCCCTAAACTGCTCGACCAATGCTGACCATTGATCTTCTCCCTTTTGATCCAACAGTTGGTGTCCATATCGCATGGCTTAAAAGCTCGATGAATACCGTGCGATGAAGGTGGTTTATTTTTCCCGCCCCCCGCCACGTGTTGCTCACTGAGTGGCATCACTGGCTTTTGCTGAAAACTGTCTTTGGTTTCGATGGCGTCTGATGAAGGTGGTAAACCATAAGAATTTTTTCCCTTCCGGACCCACCAACTTGCCTAACAAAATGTGCCCGTTGATCGACCCCCTCCAGATCTGATGGTCACAATCCATATCACATCGCAAATGAGCTTGCGGGATACCTCGCGATGGGTCAATAATCACTTTTCTTCCACCACCACACATCACTTGCTCAATGGCATCACTTGTCCTCCGAGAAAACCACTTCCGAGTTAAAGGATGCCCGATGTAGGTGGTATAACTTAAGCTATTTTTTACCCTGGTTTCTAATACCCCTATCCTTTAGAGCATGGCACGAGGAAGACATGCCAAAGAGGGTGGCCTCTTGCATGGAATGCCTTAGGCTTTGTGTTGGTGTTTTGTGTCGTTCTTCTTGGTAGCCCATTTCCTCATCACTTTTTTTTACTCGATATCCCTTGTCCCGATGACTGCCTCTGTCCATGTTTCCCGAAGCCCCCTTAGAGAACCGACAGTGCGTATCCTCTGAGAAACTTTCTAAAATGATTTTATTCTTCATTGCCATTAAGTGGAATATTGTCGCTTTGTTTGTTCTGATATTGCTATTTGTTAATGAGGGCTCGAGAAGAGCATTCTTCTTTCATCCTCTCATCCGTTACCTCCTCCCACCAACAACACTAATTGATAAGCTTGTTTCTGACCTCCTCATTGGCTAGCCAATCTGCCACCTTGTTGGCTTCCCTGTGAACATGCACTAACCTAAGAGTTCTTAGAATTCTTAGGTGTGATTGGATTCTTTGGTAGACTTGCAGAAGCTACCAGTGACCTAGGATTTTTTCTGGAGCTACTCCTGCATTTATCCTTTTGACCAAATTAATTACTAATTCTGAGTTAGCCTCAATGATGACATTATGTATATTGTACTTGAGCAGTATTTCTAGGTATAAATCCATTGCCATGAGCTCCTCCATATTATTGATAGCATTCCCTATATAGTTGTAGAAAATCACTTGTATGTTTCCTTTCTCATCCCTCATGACCCCTCCATAACCTGCATCTCTTGGATTTCCTTTTGAGGCTCCCTCTATATTAAATTTTAAAAAACCTCGAGAAGGGGGTTACTAGAAGGCCTTTTCTCCTAAGGTATTCTTGTTGATCTGTAGAGAACACTGAGGGTGATGAACCTGAAGCTCCAACTTTTCTAGGACTCTGGCCTCTCTTTGTTCTATGCATTTTCCAGTAGTAACATCTCCCAGGATTTGAACAGTCTACTTGAGTTGCTTAAGGATTAGCTTTAAGATTTTTTTCACCGAGCTAATTTTATCCTTGAAAATCTTGTTGTTGTGCTCCTTCCAAACATTCGAGATTAGGAACAGTAGAGTCAGTGCCTAGGCTGAGTTTATTGTCTCATTATCTGAAAAGTCTTTTCTCCGGTTTTTCATTGTAGTGATGATTTCAATGAAATGCTTGTCTATCTTCTCGAAGACATCTCCAACCCAGTTCCATAGTGTTGCAGTGAATGAGCATCTATTTAGGAGATGATTTGCGGTTTCTTCCTATTTTCCACACAGGTGACATCTTGAGGGGCCAACAAAACCTCTTTTTCTTAGATTATCCCATGTCAAAAGCTTGCCTTGTTGAACAAGCCACTTGAATATCCAGAGATCTTTCCAAGTCTTGTTAGTGCTTGGAATGTTAAGCCCTATGGTTATTGTTTTGGCCTCCTTAAGGGTGAAGGGACATGCCTTGTTCTTTCCTTATCTTAATTGATCATCCGACGTTGAGGTTAAGATTTGCCTTTTTTCCAAAAGACCATTAAGGGCTATAGCTTGAGTATTCGGCGTGCTCATCTCACTGTAAACTGGAAGTTTCCATATTCTCCATTTCCCATTGCTTCTTGATGGATCCCAATAGTCCTTTACCCTTCTTAATTCTTTGCTGATGGTATTTGCTTGGATGCTTGCTAATTCCTCACTGCGGAGATTGCCCTCCTACTGCCAATTGTCCTCCTAGAACCAAGCCAAATTTCCGGTTCTGATCTCCCAGAAGCTATGATTTTGGACTAGGGCCCTATTCTCCGAGGCCATATTCCAAATTTTTGAACCTTTCACTTGTCTTGTCATTCTTATGAGGTTCTTCTCCTGCCAATTCATTGCATACTTTTGCTTCGATATTTTTGCCCATGGGGCTTGTGTTTCTTTTAGCAATATCCACCATACTTTGGCTCCCAAAACACTGCTTAGAATTCCTGGGTCATGAAGACCTAGGCCACCATGGGATTTAGGTTTTCATACCCTTTCCCATACCACCAGCGCCCATTTCTTCTTTTCTTCACCATTCCTCCGGGGAGAGTCTCTCTGAATGTTTCTTATTTGAGTAATGACACTGGTTGGTGCTTGAATTGTAGATAGCATATAGATAGGGATGGTTTGGAGGATATGCTTAGTGAGAATCAACCTCCTTGCTAGATTTATGACTCTGTTTGTCCACTTGTTGATTTTATCTTTCAATTTGTTAAGAACAGGTTCCCAGATGTCCTTTTGCAACAGTTTGTCAGTGAGGGGAACTCCTAGATACTTCGAGGGCAATGAATCTCCTTGAAAGCCCAAAATTCTGGAAAGATTTCTTTGAATTGAAATATCAGTATTGAAAAAGAAAATCTTTGATTTGGTAAGACTCACATCAATGCCTGTAGCCATATCAAACTCACACAGAATTTGCTTAAATGCTTTGGCTTCCTTGACTATGGATGTGCCTTGAAGCGTAGTGTCATCCACAAATTGCTAATGTGTCACCGTGTCCCCACCTCGAGTGAGTCTCAGAACTTGAATTCATCCTTCCTCCTTAGTCACTCTGATTTCTCTACCTAACCCTTCCATTATTAGAATGAAAAGGAAAGGCGATAGACAACCACCTTTCCTAAGACCTCTGGTAGTCTTGAAGGTTTTGGAGGGAGAGCCATTGAGAAGAATTGAATAGCTAGCACTGGTAACTAGTTACATGACCCACTTAATCCAATTGTAGTCAAAGCCATAGGCTTTTAGTACTACTCTTATGTAAATCTAGCGAAGTTTATGATAGGCTTTTGCTATGTCCAGCTGAATTATCATCCCTTCATTTTTGTTGATAATGAGTGAATGAACCATTTCATGATCTTGGATTATGTTATTCAGAATTTGTCTTCATTCTACATAGACCGTTTTCTCCTCAGACACCAGGGTTGGGAGGAGTGGTTTGAGATGGTTGGAAATTAGTTTGGATATTATTTTCTACACCACGTTACATAATGCTATAGGTCTAAACTTGTCTGGAGAGGTGGCCTTTTCCTGTTTGGGGATAAGTGCTATGAAAGATTCATTGAGCGCCTTCAAAACTATTTTACATCTTTGTGCTTTCTCATTGTGCATCTTTGTGATGACTTCCTCAATCTCTTCCTCTATTACTGGTCCGTTGAGATTGTATTTATCTTCTCTGGAGACCAATTTAGGAATGTACCATGTAAATTTTTCTGGAAACTAAGATCTATCTGTTGTGGTTTCCCCAGCAATTCCCTGAAAATGTTGGACTAGAACTTCTTCCATCTCTTCATGAGTGTTCCTTTCTATTCCATGATGATCTGTAAGTTTCACAATTCTATTTTTGTTTTTGTAAGCTATGGTGGATCTGTGAAAGAATTTGGTGTTTCTCTCCCCCTCCTTAATCCATTGTACTCTGGATTTCTATCTCCAGAATATTTCCTCTTGTAGACATCTATTTTCCCATTCATACTGAAGAGACTCTGCTAGCTCTTTCCTTTCTTCTGTATAGCCTTTTGTGATAAGAATTTGATTTATTTCCTCTAGTTTCCTTTCCACTTCTCCTTTAGCTTTGAATATATTTCCAAATTCCTTTTTGTTCCAATCTTTGAGTTTGCCTTTAATGTGTTTGATTCTGCAATGTAGAAGGAACATATTTGTACCTTGAAAGTGAAGCTCTTCTTTTCACCATTTTTCAATGTTTGTGAGGAAATATGAGTGTGTGAGCCAAATGTCCCCAAACCTGAAGGGGCTATTTCTCGGTTTACCAAATAGAGAAGCTTCCAATTGGATGGGCCAGTGGTCTGAACCTCCAAAAGGTAGGATGCACACTGTCAAACTACTTCCCTTGAGTAGAAATTCCTCTGAGATAATAAATCTGGCTAATTTTGAGGCTGCTTGTGTAGAACCCCCCCTTTTGTTATTCCAAATGAAAATTCCATTGCTAATGTCCATATCTGCCACTTTCATATTTGTGACAAAGTTTTGGAAGGCAACTAAGTCCCTACCAGGTGTCCTAGTTCCCCCTTTCTTCTCCGTGAGTGATTTTATCATGTTAAAATATCCTCCTAAAATACAGGGTAAAGCTGGGTATCTCTTCTTCATATCCTCTAGTGTAGTGAGGAGTCTAAGTTTGTCCTCCACTGGTTATGTACCATAGACATTGGTGATCATGTAACACTCTCTGTCACCCATCAGTTGTATAATCAAAGAAAGGTGGTGTCTAGACATCTCTACATCAAGAATACCAAATTTTTGTGGATCCCATAGAGTGAGAATTCCACCAACAAATTTATTTGCCTTGACCTCCAGGTATTCAGATTTAATTGCCTTGACCTCCACTAAGCATTTTGTTTCCTATACAAACACTATGTCATATTTTTCCTCTTTGATCCTGTTGCTTAGATTCCTCTGTTTCCTTCTACTCCCTAGTCCTCTAATGTTCTAGGTTGTGATCTTCATTGAGGTGGGATTTTGAAAGAGTAAGTGGAAAGGTCTTTCATCCTTCTTGAGTAAATCATGAGTTTGCCACATTCTAGCAGCAATTCTTTTTGTCTCTTTCTTCCTCTCTTTCTACCTGGGTTTTTTGTCAATTTTCCCATTATTAATTCTATTAACGAAGTTCCTTTTTTTTCCTGGTTGTCATGCCCTCTTTTGAATCCTGCAGTGATTTGGTGTGACTTGTTAAGTAATATATGTTGTACCTTATCAACTTCCTCTTATGGCATGGAGTTTATTCCAAGGTTTCCTCCTTGTTCTAGAAATTTTTCTAGCTCGAGGTTCTCCCTTTCCAATATCTCCTGTAAGTCTTGGTCCTCTGTACCACTTTCACTTTGAGTCATTTCATGGTCTTTCTCTATTTCCATGGTGCTCAATGGGTATGTTGTGTGTTCATTCTGTTCCTGTGTGAACTCCATGTTGGTCTCTTTTCCTTTCCCCCTTTCAGCCTGATTCTCTAGTTTCTATTGATTACCCTAATCTTCTTTTGTTTCTTCTAAGATCTCAAAAGTGATGTCACTTCTTGTTTTTTTGTCACTAGGATTCTTTTGTATCTTCCTACTCCCTCCTTTCCCTTTCCCTCCCACTTTTTTGAAACCTGTATGATCTTTCCCTTTGCTGGTGTTTAGGTTTTCCTCCCTTTTATTAAGAGGATAATCTCTGAATAGGTGTCCATGCTCAGGGCATTTGTGACATTTGAACAAGATATACTCATAGTCAATTGTCTGAACCCACTCATCGTCATAGACTTCTAGAATTACCTCATCTAGTAGAGCTCTTGATAGGTCCATCTCCCCACATATACAGGCATAGGATGTATACTTTCCTCATAGTGTTGCCTCTGAAATCTTCAAAAAATGACCTAATTTATTGCCTATAGCTTTTAAAGACTCTGTCATCCAATAATATAAAGGTAAGGAGTAGAGTCTAATCCATACTGGTACCGAAGTGAAGGTTTCTTGTTCTGGCACAAATTTCATCATCCATGGCCGCATATAGAGACCATCTGTTGCAAAGAAGTATGGTACTCTCTCAAAAATCCTATGTCTATCATCCATGTTTGTGAACACCACTGTCAAAAAACCTTTGGATCCAAGATGTATATTTAACACCCCTTTTGGTTTCCAGTTGTATTTTATCCATGTGTACAATGCTTTCTTTGATGGCCAGATTCCCATAAACTTGCATATTACGGCATAGTTTGTCATCTGATCCCTGTGCTCTTACAGAGCTGGATCATTCAATATTACTCACAGTTTAGTGTTGGCCTTGGGTTTACAGGGCCCCATCCTAGTTCTATTGTCTATTCCCTGATCTCTATCTTCCGCTTTCTCCTCCTGTCGGTCTTCCTCATGGGTCCCTTGTTCTGCATGTGTTTTGCTGCCTTCCACCTTCTGAGTTTCAGTGTCTTTTGTCTTGACCTCCAAGGAGTGTGGAGGGTTGTTCTTGTTCCCTACTCTTCCTCTGTTTGAAATCACATTACTCTAGGAGGGAGTGGAGCTCCCTCCTCCTTGTGCTTCCATGGTTACCTATTACCCTTTGTGACTTTCTTTGTTGAACCCTAGAACCTGGTCGCTTCCCCGTGCATGCTTTCCTACGAATGTGGTTTGTTAGTTTTATAGGAATTTTTTAATTAAATTCAAAAAGAAAAACATTATATTTGGGAGATATATCTAAACCCTCTATCCTCAGTACTACTAAAAGTATATTTTTGCATATTCCATAGAGATTAAATTTAAATTTTAATCAAATTAAAATTAGGGATAATGGATCTACTAGCCAGCTAAACTAGCAGGGCCTAACTCCAAGGGCGTCAAGCAGATTTGACCTTGTGACCTCACGATAGGCAAGGTAATTAGCAATAAAATGTCAACTGATTGAGCTATCCCTTGGGATTATTGGGGATATTTTTATATATATAGATATTTGAATTTATATAATACCTCTATTTAACAATGGATTCTACCAAATATTGTGAAGGATCAATTATTTTCACTTCAAGAATAACTTGCACTTTAAGGGATCTGATCCATTTCTGCTAATCAATCAAAAATTAAAATAAATATTTTCTATAGCAATTTGTATAATAGAGTTATACCACCATTACCTAAAGAAAAAAATGCACTTTTTCTATTAGGAAATTTATTCAACGAGTCTATGCGGCTGCACTTAAAGGTTAAAACATTATCTAATGAATTTCACCATGTGCACTAAAAGGTTAAGAGATTGGAAAATGCTACTCATGAGTCGAAGGCTAAGTACCCCATGACTTGATTAGATAGAGAAGTAGCACAACTGTGGCAAGGTGCCTCGAAAGTAGGGGCTCTTGGCACAACCCGTATTGGGGACTCGGACGTCTCGATAACTTAGTGTATAAACTGGCCCACCAACCAATTTAGGCAGCACTAATCATTTTCCACTATCGTATTAATTTGTTCTGCTGGAGCTCTGAAGGAGGTCACATGTCATGGAATCTAGGGGATGAAAGAAGAATATTCAGTCGCATGCAGGGAGATCCATCATGTGATGCGAGGAATATGCCTCCCATGTGTTTTGATTGCAACCTTGTTTTATGATGCATAGTCTTTCATTCTAATGAAGTTAGGTGATATATATATATATATATATACATATATATATATATTTATATATAATATATATATATTATTATATAGTATATTATAGTATATATATATATAGTATATATATTAGATAGGAGCTTTCGCAGATGTTTTTCAACTCTTGGTTATTTCTAACAGGTCAAGTTTTCATAATCCCCGCTAGTGGCGTACTATGCATTAGGACAAAGTTGCATATGGTTGGTGGAGAGGTATCTCAAGGACTCTCTGAATGGAGCCAGAGAATATATTTCTCTTGGTTTTGGGTTGATCATCATCATCAGCTGGTCTATTGCTGAGATTCCATATATTTTTACTAATTTCATGTGTGGATCTATAGAGGGAGTCTCCCTTCAATTTCTTCTGACATGGGTTATGGGGAAAGCAGGTTCTTTCTCATTCTTGTAACATTTTTTTATCACTTTTTACCATGGATGTTTTTTGATTTATTTATTTTAGTTTTGTTATGGTAAATATTAGCTCTTTTAAATTTTAAGCACTTTTTACAAAGTCAATCATGGTTTACTGCTTTTTCATATTATTTATTGAATTTCACTTTATTCTCATCTAGTGAACAAGGTGATAAAGTAGTTACTACCATTTCCATCCTATCTATTGAGTATCACTTTATTCTTCAAACATTAAGCACCATGCAGAAATCCAATAATTGGTTTATTAATATATTTTATTCTCATTCAATGAATAAACTAAAAAAGAAGTGACTTATCTTTCCATCCTATCTATTGAATATCATTTGATTCTCATGCAATGAACAAACTGAAAAACAATGACTTGTCTTTCCATCCTATCTATTGAATATCACTTAATTCTAAACTAAGCCCATAACTAGATGCAATTTACTGTATCGTGCTCTTGCTGGTCCAAGAAGTTAATTTAAGCAAGAAAGAAATGAAACTAAAACTAAATGGAAACAAAAAATAATCACACAAGAAAGCAGAAGATTGTACGTTGTAAAACCTTGATAGTGTGTTAAGGAAACATCCATGAGGCAAGGGATTGGATCCTTATTAAATCAAGAATGATTCTCCATTGATTACATGATCTCCGACATTCACCAATTTAGAAGAGCCTCTCCTCTATTACATAATTGCTATTAGTTAGCAATCTTGTTACAAAACTAACTAGTAGTAATTACTAAGATTTTACCCACAATTACATGTCTTCTTCTCACATTTCAACAAACTCCACCTTGACAATAATTTTCCTTATCCCTTGCCCATGCCCATTCATCATCTCTTTTGCAATCCAAGATAATCCAAACACCATCGCAACTTCTCTACTTTAATTTGCTTTGTGAATATGTCTGCACAATTCTCCTGCATATAGACCTTCTTGAGAGCTACTTTTCCGCCATCGATCACATGTCTCAAAAAATGATACCTTACATCAATGTGCTTGGTCTTGTTGTGATAAGTTGGATTTGTTGCCAAGTGAATAGCACTCTGACTATCACATAATACATTCACTCTCTCTTGGATCCTTCCAATCTCATCAAGTAGAACCTTTAACCAAATTGATTCTTTACTGACATCTGGAGCAGCTATATACTCTGCTTCACTAGTGGACAATGCAATTTCTTCTTGAAGCTTTGACATCTAGTTAATTGCTCCACCTGCAAGAGTAAAGACATAACCTGTAGTAGACCTCCTTTTGTCCAAATCACCTGCATAATTAACATCCATACATCCACAGATAGATCCTTCACTACCATTAAAGATGATGCAATGATCGCTTGTCCTTGTTAAAGAGCAAAGCACACATTTCACTTCTTGCCAATGTTCTTCACCTGGATTTGCCATGAATGTGCTGACAACTCCAACTGCATGTGAAATGCTAGGTCTTATAGATACCATCGCATACATTAAGTTCCCTACAACATTTGCATACGGTACATGATGCATATACTTCTTTTCTTCATCAATTATAGTACTCAAAATCAAAGAAAGCTTAAAATGGGCAGCTAATGGAACATTAAGAGGTTTCAAACTATTCATACTGAACTTTTCAAGTACTCTTTCCACATACTTTTGCTGTGATGACCAAAGCTTACCATTTTTCCTGTCTCTGTGTATCTCCATGCCCAAGAAATCTTTTTTTGCTCCAAGGTCCTTCACATCAAATGTCCTAGAGAGCTGAGCCTTTAACCTGTGGATCTCTTCCATGTTTTTCCTTGCAATAAGCGTATTGTCAACATATAAAACTAAGATAACGAATATGCCACTGAAAATCTTGAAGTATACACAATGATCATACTCACTTCTAATAAAGTTCTGCCTCACCATGAAGGAGTCAAACATCTTATACCATTGCCTAGGAGATTGCCTCAAGCCATACAATGATTTCATGAGCTTGCAAACTAATCTTCTGCTGCGATCTTGTACAAAACCTTCTGGTTGTTTCATATATATTTTTTCATCCAAATAACCATGTAGAAAGATTATTTTAACATCTAACTATTCTAACTCAAGTTTAAGTAATGCAGTTAGTGCCAACATAGTACAAATAGAAACAAGTTTTACAACTGGTGAAAAAATCTCATGAAATTCAATACCTTCAACCTGAGAATACCCTTTTGCTACCAGTCTCACCTTATACCTTTCGATACTTCCATCAACATTCCTTTTCAATTTGAAGACCCATTTACATCCAATAACACTTCTCCCTTCAAGAAGTTCTACAAGATCCTAGGTATTGTTTTTCGCTAAGGAATCCATTTATTCTTCCATAATCATTTTCCATTTCTCGCTATCTGTATCATCTACTTCTTCTTGATAACAAGAAGGTTCCCCATCTCCAGTAATCAAAGAAAAAGACAAAGCAAAATCTTCATACCTTTAGGTAGTTTTTCTTTCCCTTGTAGACCTTCTAAGAGTGACTGGTTGTTGAACTGGTTCAGAAACTTCAACAGTTCCCTCTGTATCTTCATCAACTTTTCCTCTAGAAGTCTCTCCTTCCTTTCATCTTTTGGAAAAAGGTCTAGTGTCCAACTAAATTTGTTGATTTGGCGATACCTGTTCTTGTTAAATTCTTTCAATATTTGATTTTAAAAGAGAAGATTCATCAAATTTTACATCTCTACTAATGACTATTTTCTGCGATGTAGGATCCTATAACCTATATCCATTCACTGCATATTTATACCCAACAAGGACATAACATTTTGATTTTCGATCTAATTTTGAATGATGATTTTTAGGAATAAGAGCATAGGCATCACAACGAAATATCCTTAAATGTGAATAATCACAAGACTGACCTGACCAAACTTCTTCAAGAATTTTACAATTAACTACTATTGAAGGTGATCTGTTAACTAAATAATAAGTAATGGATACTTCTTCTACATACAACTCCTTTTGCAAGCTAACATTGATGATCATGCTTTTGTCTCTTTCCATAAAGGTCTGATTCATACGTTCAACAACACCATTTTGCTGAGGAGTATAAGCAACAGTTTATGTCTAACAATTCCTTCATCCTTATAGTATTGTTCAAATTATAAAGAAGTAAATTCACCACCATTATCAGTTCTTAAACCTTTAATTTATTTTCCTGTTCTTTTCCTACCACTCCTTTAAGTTGTTTAAAGACGTTGAATACATCAACATTCCTTTTAACATAAAAACCCAAACTTTTTAGGAGAAATCATCAATATTCATTAAGAAATATAAAACATCTCCATATGATACAACAAGACATGGTCCCCCAAGATCAGAATGAATATAATCCAAAATTTCTTTACTATTATAACTTCCAGTTTTAAACCTCTGTTTACACTGTTTTCCATACACACAATGTTTACATAAATCCAACTTCAAGGATTTCAAATGAGGAAGTAATTTATGGTTCATGAGTACCTAAAGAACTTTCTTGCTCTTGTGACCCAATCGATGATGCCATAGGTAAGTACCTTCTTCTTCTTTCTCTAACACAATTGATGCTTCACTGATCTAAGCACTTCATTTGAGTCTATAAAGATTTCAGACCTTTTCTACTTTCATAACAACTAGGGCATCTTTTGAGACTTTCAGCACTCCATTCTGACTTGTAAACTTATAACCATCCAAGTCCATGACTCCCAAAGAAATAAAAAATTTCTTCAATTCAGGTACATGACTAACAGTAGTTAGTGTCCTAACTGTGTTATCATACATTTTAATCCTGATATTTCCCATGCCAACAGTCTGACATGATACAATATTACCCATAAACATAGAACCACCATTTACATCTTCATATGAAGTAAACTAATTTTTGTGTGGCCTCATGTGATGAGAAGCACTAGAGTCTAACAACCAACTTTCAAAATTTTGAGAGACATTACATACAGGTAAAGTTTCATCTATCATACATAATTCTTCATTAGACAAAACCTCATCTCTTATACCTGAGTCAACTTGATTTGCTTCCTTCATTGGATTTTCAGACTCCTTCCATTTCGAACAATCTTTCTTAAGGCATCCAATTTTATTGTAGTACCAACATTTGGCTTTACACTTTTAACCCTTTGATTTAGACCTAGAACAACCCATTGTTTTCTCCCCTCATTCTTTTGAGCATCCTTTGGCTACCATGGATTCTAATGAAGAGGTTTCAACATTGGATTTCTTCCTTACTTCTTCAGCTAACAGAGCTCCCACAACTGAATCAAATTTCAAGGAATCGATTGTGCTCAAACTAATAGAGGTAACGAAGTGGTCCCATGACTCAAGTAGGGAACACAACAAGGTGATAGATTTATCTTCTTCCTGAAATTTAACTTCCATATCTGACTATTGGAAACTAAGTGTATTAAAAACTTTTTGATGTTCTACAATTTTTTTGTACCCTCCTTCATTCGATGATTGTACAAATGTCCTTTTAGATAAATTATGTCGGTTAAATATTTGGTCATATATAAAGTTTGTAGCTTTCCCCAAAAACCTGTTGCTGAAGTTTCTTCAACTATATTGAAAATACCTTCATCCGCCGGGCATAACCTGATGGCAGTGAGAGCTCGGGCATCCAATTCCTCCCAGTATAAATCTTTCATGCCAACAGGTTTCTTCTTTACCCTGTCTAATGCTTTGTGAAATCCTTGCGGTACAAGGAAATCCCTAAGATTAAATTTCCATAAACCAAAGTTGTTCGTGGAGGTGAATTTTCCACCTTGAACTTTGCATTCATCATTTTTTCCATTTCCTTCCTACAAATCCTCCTACTATGGTTTCCTGATTTCTCTTCTTTCTTAATTTCCAACTAGGGTTTTATTTCCCCACCTTTTAGTTAGCTATGGTTTCAAAAAAAAAAATCTAATTTCTAGAAGAAAATCTTTAATTCTGGTTTTCTTCTTTAAACTTTCCAGGCTCCAACATGGGCTTTCTCCTTTCGAGTTACAAAAAAATGGTGCGTTATTCCTTCTCCGATAGTACGACCACCAAAGGGCTTCAACACGAGTTCTAGTGGCATCACCTTTTCAGGAAATCCATTTTCTTGGCGGCAACCAATATATACCACATTTAATGCATCCCTTAGTGCGTTTCTCGAGCTCTAAAACCACTTGTTGGTTCGTTAAGCAAGAAAGAAATGAAACTAAAATTGAATGAAAACCAAACAGAATTACTCAAGTAAACACAAGATTTTATGTGGTAAAACCTTGACAGTGTGTCAAAGAAACATCCAGATTAGATTTTTATTAAATCAAAATTGATTTTTCATTAATTACATGATCTCCAACATTCACTAGTTTATAACACCCTCTACTCCTTTACATAACTGCTATTAGTTAACAATCTAATTACAAAACTAACTGGTAGTAATTACTAAAACTTTTCCCTAATAACATTTCTTCTTGTCACATTTCAATAACTCAGTTTACTGCAGGGTGCTTATAACTCTAGCAATTCGATTGCACTTGGGTTTTCCGAATATAATCTTGATAAGTTTCATGATCGGAATAAGCACTTGCGTTTTTAAATCAGCACCAGTTATTTGGTTAAAGCTCAGGATGGATTTTGTAGAAGCCTCTTTTCGGTAGTCTAAATTTGTTATGCATTTAGTACCTGTTCTCTTCATGATGTATGAGATGTTGTAAATGTTGCAGGGATGCGTTCAATCTGGTTGGATGTTTGCTGGAGCCAGAAGTCGTTTTTGAAATATTGGTTAACATAAGAACTACATATTATAGTTTATACATACTGTTTGAAGTGTTAAATTTTCACTTGTTGAAGAAGTTTGATAAGCTTCTGAGCATACCTGCCAGCTTACCTCAGCGTAGTAGTAATTCAGGAAATCTTGGACATGTATATGTCACTATAAATTAACAAACATTTCATTTAATAAAATACCATATAAGTGAGTTCTTTTTGCGCGTGAAGATCTTAACATTAACCTCCTTGCTTGCTAATGGCGGTGGCAAAATTTCGTATTTCAAGTCGTAAAATCTCTCATAATCTAGTTGTCAAAACCTTGTACGATAGAAAGCAGTAAAATTTCTTATAATTTAGTTATCAATTCATAATTTAGTTGTCAAAATCTGATATTTTATAATTTAGTAAAACCTCTTATAATTTAGTTAATAATCAATAGATTATAATTCAATTATAAGGTGTCAATTAATTTATTGATAATAAAAGTTGGTAAAATGTCTTTGTTATTCATTGTTAATAAATTATAATTCAGTTTAAGATAAAGAAAGAATAATCTTTTATAGAGTTTTATGAACCCAACATTTCGAGCTACCAAATGAGTCCATAACATTCCTCTCATTAAAAAATCAAAAACTATTCTCTGAGTCTTGAGAAATCCTGCATACCACTTCAAAGTACAATAATGAACTAAGTATGAAATTTTATTTCAAAAAGTAGATCTCCAATTCTTTTTTTCGAATCATATTAATAAAAAAGCCAATAGATGAGGGTGACGCGTGAATCATATTTTACAATGGTATACAAGCGTATGATTCTGTCATTAGTGATAAAGATATCCGTACGTTAGAATGGTATACAGGCGTATGATTATGTCATCAGTCATAAAAATATAATCTTTGGACACAGAAAAGTTACGTATGAACCTATGATCTCCATTTTTCATACTGTTTCTTTTTAAGTTGCCGGTTTCCAGCTTTTCGTACATTTAGGTAACCGTAAGGTAATATTTTTGGGCGGTAGTCTAACAAGGTTATAATTCAGCTCAGAAAACAAAGAAAATTTAAGCACAGCTCTAAATTTTCAGGAATTTGAGTTTCTAGGGATAGTAAATCTATTTTCTATCATTAAAAAATAAATTGAAACATTTTCAAAATTCAATATTTTATAAATCTTTTATAAAAATTCCTAATAAAATTGTGACCTCAATAAACAAGGAGCTTTTTTTATTTTCTGCCATCCACACAACTAACTTGCCTTTGTTGCACATTTTTACATTTGTTTTAGGCCAGCCTGCAGTGCATTTATGATTGGACACAAAAATGAAAAATATAATATATTTTAAAATATAGAAATATCAGGTATAAAAATATTTTAAAAGTGATTGATAGTTTTAATTTGTGTAGTCTAATGAGGCAGAGGAATTGTTTGAAAAGTTATGGAAATTCAAGTCATCTTTCTAAAAAATCTGGCAAGGATTTTTGTAAATCTAAGTTATAGTTCCTAAACTTCAAAATTTTAGGTGTCCTAGACATTTTTTATGGTGCCTAATCCATTTCCACCATCAACAACACTATTCAA